>JASDQU010689711.1:28063-38525 GCA_032191745.1 Picea mariana
ACAGTCAAGCTTGGAACAGATTTTTAATTAGAACAGAGCATAGTTTTAATCTGAGTTTCTTCTGACAAAGATTGATGGATGGATAGATTTGCTTCCAGTTTTTTAATCATAACTTGATTACTTCAGTTTTAGATAGATTTCAATTGCTTAGTTATTGGTTAAATGTAATTGTCAATTCACTTTTTAATATCATGTTTTTAATTTCAGTTTTCAGTCATTTTCTTATCATAGCTTGAATGATTAAACTAGACATAGTATAGTTTCCTTTCATGCAATTTCCTTTCATAGATGAAGATGCAATTGAATTTCTTAATTAGATAATGATGATCTCATCATGATGTTGATGGTTTATACATGAATATTTAGGGTATTTAACATCACTTTTATCATGGCTAAGTTTTCATTGGACTATTTACTTCACACCTTTCATTTCACCATTGAAAATAGTATTGAGCTTATACCATTAGAATTGTCCTTTGTTGTCAAGTGTCATCGAGATATCATCCGTCACCATCGAAGGCATTCACACAACCACCCACATTACATTTGAGTGTTTCATAGGTTAAAGTTAGTTTCTTGCTTTCATAAGTTAGAAAAGATAGTTTATTGTTTTCATAAGTTTAGTTGATAGTCTTTCTTGCTTTCAATACAATAGATTTCCTTTCATGCATTGCATCGAGCATTTAAATTTCCTTTCATGCAAGAAAAATAGTTTTGCATTAGGAATTTAGTTCACTTGCCTCTTAGGCTAGGTAGTTGTTCAATGAGAAGTCTTTGCTTACTTGTCTTTTGCTTTATGCTTTTTCTTGCTTGTCTATTTGCTTTAATAGGGTAGTTAGGTGTTTTTGCTTGCTTGTCTATTTTGTATAATAGGTTAGTTAGGTGTCTTTTCTTGCTTGTATATTTGCTTTAATAGGTTAGATAGGTTCTTTTGATTACTTTCTTATTTATTTTCTTTCATAGGGTAGTTTCTCATTGAATATAGGTTGGCAAGTTAAAGGTAGTTTTCTTTCATCATTTGCTTAGTATGCTTAGTAGTTTACCTTTTCTTACTGTCATGAATCAGTTTGCTTTACATAGAGTTTTCATTCTCTTTCTTAGGAACTATCCATCAGTCCTTGGCCCAAAAGTACTTAGGTTACCTAGTTTCAATTTGCTTAGTAGGGTTTGTTCATTAGATAGATTTGCTTGAGTAGATTAGCCCTAGATAGCTGCTTTCCTTAGTTAGTCTACACTCCTACCAACCTTTTTACCTTTGGCATATATTTTGCTACAATTCTAAGTTTACTTACCCAGGGTTGACAATTTAATTGAGGGTAGTTTAGTGTCTTTTTTAGTACATATAAATCACCTAACATTTTGGCGCCATTGTAGGGGAGTTGTCTTAAGGTAATAAGTAATTAGGAATTAGATCATCCTTATACCTTAGCATTAGTTTGGTGGTCAGGGAAATTTAAGACGAAAGGTAAGAACTTGTGCATTTGCTATAGCAGGTTCCCCCAAACCCAATAGTAGTTTTTCTTTTTGTTTACTTTCATGAATAGACCCAGGAATCAAATGGTATCTTTTTCTTTTCTTTTTTTTCTTTCTTTCATGAATAGTCCTAGAGACCCACGAGGTAGATACATTAAATCAAAATCAGACCTTTCAACCAAGCTTCCTTCCGATCTCTTTGGGGGAAGGAACGTTCCTCTTATAAAATCCACTGACCGATACCAAAAAATAGAAGCTAGCTTGAATCAAAGAGCTAAAATAGTCTCTGAAGGGACTAACATAGGGAGAACTATAGAACAAAAAATTGAAGCATCAATCATACTAGGATAGGAGGCAAGACCACTCGAGTCTTCCACAAAACCAAACAATACAACCTTTTCTTTTACACCACCACCAGGGGACCCTAGTTTTAAAGATATCATAGACCCTGAACAGGTGAATATTTTGTTTGTTAGCTTAGCTAATGTAATTATCTCTTAGATTAACAAAGAAAATTTGGCACCAATAATCTCAACCGGCTCGAGTAGAGTCCTAGACATCCAATCAGTAGGAAGACCTTTTCATCAAAGGGAAACCTTATTCTCTTCAAAGATAAAACCACTTAGGTACTCTCTTTTTGGAAACCAAGCCAATATGGATGATCAGGAGGACCATAACAATGTAAGACACAGAGAGGAAGAAGAAACTGGAGACCAAACCAAAACTACCTTTGAGTTTCTGATTTTAGACACCACTCCAACTGTCAACATGAAGAATATTCCTCTCTTAGCACTGCCTACCTTTTATGGTAAAAACAATGAAGATCCAAACACCTTCCTATTTGAATTTGACATCTTGTGTAGGAGCTACAACTATGTGCAAGATGCCCATAAATTAAAACTCTTTCCTGCCACCCTCAAAGACTCTGCATTAAGATGGTTCATGGGGTTGGTAGAATCTAGTATTAGGTCTTGGGAATCCATGAAAGACATCTTTCTTAAGAAGTTCCAAGACTACTGCAAGACCAAAGAGTCTCATAATGACATCTTTAAAGTCCAACAGTTAGAAGACGAGACCCTTGAAGACTATATGGAAAGATTTGGTTATATCTCCCAGAAGTCAAAATACCATGACCTCCCAAAGGATGCAGTGAGGGCTCTTTTCCCTAAGGGAATTTTATAAGAATATTTAGAGATTCTTAACCTAATGGCATCAGGTGATATTTCTCATAAAACATTTGCTGAAATATGTGAAATGTGTAAAAATTACTCAAGGAGTAGAGCCAAAACAGGGAAGAATGATCGGGACCCTTACAATAGAAGCTTAAAACTAGTTAGTTCAGGTGGTATTACGAGAGCAAAGATAGGGAACCTTTTAGAAAACTTCAAGACTGACATCTTAAGCACAATAGGTTCCTAGTTGGATACCCTTAAACTCAAAAAGAAACAAGAGGAGGAAAATGCATTAATGAGCATATATTGCCCAAGATGCAAGAGGAAGCATTCCTCAAGGGAGTGCCCATTAGATAACATTTCAGTTTGTGGATTTTGTATAGAAGACCATGTGACTAAAAAATTTCCATCATTGCCCGGTTTATTAGCCATATATAGGAGTGGAGATCTTGGGGAGTCTTCTTATGCACCTAGGAGGCCATGGCAGCCTAGGAATCAACCTACATACCCAGATCTATAGTCCCAAGTTCCACCCTATTATCAACAACAACAATGGAACTCACCAGGTTGGAAAAACTGGTCTACCTAGTACCAACATCCTTGGATTCAAGGATGGAGGGGAGGACACAACCAAGGAAATCCTCAAGCTCCACCTATTCCTATGTACAACCATCCTTATTCTCAGTTCTCATCAAACACTCTACAGCCTTTTCCAGGTTTTGTTCCACCACCTTGACCTCCTATCCCACAACAACAACCACTCCAATTTCAAATTGCAAGCTCCCCAAAATTGACACTATTACCAACACAACCAGTGTCGAATCCCAATAATAAGCCCCATCAACTTCTTAACAATGTTGAGATGCAGGCCTTCCCAACATATGTTATTACTCCTGTTCCATTACAGGAAATTCAACTAAGATAGAGAAAAGTTCTAGATAGGCAGAGACCTTCAGTAGTCATCCAGGAAGAAGAAGAAGAAGAAACCACCCAACAACCCATGGATGACACTAGGTGGGAAGATGTTATTATCCCGAAGAATCAAGAACCCAAGATTCCCCAAAATGAACCTTTACAAATTATGAAGGTCCCTCCTTATTCAGACTGATTGGTAATCGAGAAACGTACCACCCGACTAGAATTTGACATTCTTAATGAATTGAAAAATATTTGTGTCAATATTCCTTTGCTTCAAGCCATTAAAGACATTCCAATCCATATTAAGGTAGTCAAAGAATTGTGTATCAGGAAGACAGGTAGGAAGCAATAGGACCCTCCTACAGTACATTTGGTAGGAGGACTCTCTGAGTACATATCAGAGCAACCAAATCTAGCAAAATATGGGAACCTGGAAAACCCCGTAGTGACCATAACCATTAATGAGGTATCCATTGGAAACACTCTCATAGACCTAGGGGCAACCATCAATGTTATGACCGCTACTACCTTGGAACAATTATAGTTACAACCTCTTCTTTGGCCTACCCCAACCATTTTGGAATTAGCAGATAAGACTAGGGTTATACCTGAAGGTATTTTATATGATGTCATGGTTACTTTAGCCCCATGGGAGTACCCCGTAGATTTTCTTGTCATTCATTCAAAGGATCCTACCAGAGACCATCCTGTTATTTTGGGAATACCTTGGCTAGCCACAACCAATGCATTTATTGGCTGTAGAGAAGGAGAAATGACCATCTCGAATGGTCTCTCTATCCAAAAGCTCACCATTTACCCTCTAGCTCAACCTATTATGGAGAATCTATGGTGGCTTGAATTTCCATATGAGAATGAAGATTGGGAAGAACCCGTATTTCCTAGTGACCATGCAAGGGCACTTCAGGAGCACACAATAGAAAATGTGCTAAATCAATTCATTTGTGCTATTACATGTGTGTATTTTCCACAGTCTTTTCCCCAATTTGCGTACATGTTTGGGGAATAATTTCAAGAACACTTAGATCCATCCATTTTGTCTTCGACATCTTTTATTTTCAAAATGGATGAGTCTGCTATGTATTATACTATGCCCCATGATATTAGTCCAGGGAAATTTTTACATATAAACTCTGGGCTAGATACAAACCAACAGAAAAAGTTAGTAGATATCTTTAAAGAACAAACATGAGAATTTACCTAGGAATACACTGGCATGAAGGGTATACACCCTGACACATGCATCCATCATATATATGCCTAGGGGGAAGTAACACCTGTTAGGCAACCCCAGAGAAGGATGAACCCAACATTCAAAGATATAGTCAAGGAGGAGATTCAAAAGTTGCTAAATGTCAGATTTATCTATCCCATCTCCGATAGTAAGTGGGTATCCCCGCTAGTAGTGGTTCCAAAGAAAGTGACCGAGAAATGGAGAATTTGTGTTGATTTATGGGAACTCAATAAGGCCACTCTGAAAGACTACTTTCCTCTTCCTTTCATTGACCAAGTTCTAGATACCTTGTCCAGAAAGAAGTATTTCTCCTTTCTAGATGGGTACAGCGGGTACAATCAGATTCTTATAGCACCTGAGGACTAGGACAAGACTACCTTTACTTGTCCTTAGGGAACCTATGCATATAGGGTCTTACCATTTGGATTGTGTAATTCTCTTGCCACATTTCAAAGAGCAATATTAGGGATATTTGTCGATCTTATTCATGATTGTGTGGAGGTCTACATGGATGAATTCACAGTTTATGGAAACACTTACCAGGAAGCCTTAGACAACTTACAAAAAGTCCTCATTAGATGCCAGGAAATGAACCTATCCCTAAGTCATGAAAAATGCAAAATGTTGCTAACTAAAGGAGTGGTTCTAGGACATTATGTTTCATCTGAAGGAATAAAAGTCAATCCTGCAAACATTGAGGTCATTATTAGACTTCCACCCCCCAAGACTCATAAAGAGGTGAGAATATTTCTTGACATGCTGGATATTACCAATGGTTTATTGAAAATTTTACAAAGATTGTTGCATCTATGTTTGGATTATTGATAAAAGATGTTGATTTTGTTTGGACTAAGCATTGTCAAATTGCCTTTGAAACCTTGAAAGATAAGCTATCTGTGGCACCAGTTCTTAGAGGGCCTAATTGGACTCTCCCATTTCATATATCCACTGATGCCTCCGACACTGCAATAAGAGGGGTATTAGGGAAGAAAGAAGACCAACAATCCTATGCCATTTATTTTATAAACAAAAACTTGTCCCCTGTCGAGTTGAACTACACAGTCACCAAGAAAGAGTTCTCGGTAGTTTTTCATGCTATTAACAAATTTCGCCATTACATTACAGGTTATGAAGTATTTGTACACCCTGATCATTCTTCCATTAGGTTCCTCATGAATAAACCTATAACTAATGGCCGAGTGACTAGGTGGCTCTTGTTATTGCAAGAATTTAATATTACTGTTCTTGACCGACCTGGAAAGGATAATGTAGTAGCTAACTTTCTTTCCTGAATAAAGAATGAGGATGATGACATCCCTGTAGATGATAGTTTCCCATATGAGCACCTATGTGCCCTCTCTGTCAATACCTCATGGTTTGCAGATATGGCAAACTATCTGGCTACTAGGAAGTTACCGTCTCATTTGTCACCTCATGAAAAGAGGAAAATTATTACACAGAGTGCTAATTACTCTTGGGTTGGTCATGATATTTTTTGCACAGGTCCTGATTTGATTATTCGTAGATGTGTTCGAGAGGATGAGGTCCCTGAAATACTATGAAGTTGTCATGATGGACCATGTGGTGGCCATTTCTCTGACAAACGCACAACATATAAGGTATTGCATTTAGGTTACTATTGGCCTAGCATTTTCAAAGATGTTTCCAAGTATGTGAGAAGTTGTGATAGTTGCCAAAGGATAGGTAGACCTACATCATCTAACGAAATGCCTTTGTAGGCCCAATTTATGATAGAACCCTTTGAAAAATGGGCCCTCGACTTTGTAGGACCAATTTCACCCATGTCCCGTAGGAAGAACTATATCTTGGTATGTACGGACTATGTCACCAAATGGGTAGAGGCAAAAGCCCTATTTAGGGCCACATAGAAGTTTGTTGTTGAATTCATCTATGAAGAAATCTTTACCTGCTTTAGTGTCCCTCATGAAATTGTTACCGACCAAGGCACTCAATTCACTTCCAAGTTAATGAAAGAGCTAACAGAGAAATATGGGATTAAACATTGTAAATTGTCTCCATACCACTCGCAATCCAATGGTCAGGTAGAATCCACAAACAAAGTTCTGGAAGCCATCTTGACCAAGACTATTCAGTTACATCATCGAGATTGGGCTGATAGGCTCCCAGAGGCTTTGTGGGCATACCAAAATACCTGTAGAAATACCACTGGGCATACCCCTTATGAGATAGTGTACGGGAAACAAGTACTTTTACCAATAAAATTCCAAGCAAGGACCTTCCGTATTGCCGTAGACTTAGGATTGAACCTGGATGAGGCTCATAATAAACGAGCCCTACAATTGAATGAGTTGTATGAAATCAGGCAAGATGCCATCCAACAGACGATATTAGTCCAAAACCAGAGGAGCAAGTGGCATGACAAGTTTATTAAGAAGAAGCACTTCTAGCCTGGTGATTGGGCTCTATTGTTTGTTTCCCAATTCAAAAACTTCAAAGGAAAAATTACCACCCTTTGGTTGGACCCTTACAAGGTAGACACTTTATATGACAATGGAGTTGTAAAAATTAAAACAATTGATGATGGAGAAGTCTCCTTTGTGGTAAATGGACACCGACTTAAGTTTTATCATAAGCCCATTTCTAGAGAAGATTTTCTACAGGTCATGACAGCTGACAAGGCATTGGCCTTAGTAGATGGGGAAGTCCTCCCTTGTTCTTGAAACATTTTCTGAGTTTCCTACTGTATATATGTAAATATTTTTTGTATTTTTTTAATAAGGCAATTCTAGATATTTCTGTAAGTAATTATTTCACCGAGAGTACATAGTTTCAAGGATCTTTCCTCAAAACATTGTTATACTTAAATTTTGTGTCTTCTAAAGCATCCAATGAATAATGACTTATTGTAATTAGCCATGTTTTTGAAAAATTATCATTTTTAAGGCATTCTAAAGCATTTTCTCTTGGAACTCTTCATCACTATATAAAGAAGTGATACCATAACCATCAAGCCTAGAGGTCTCTCGTATAGTTTTTCCAAGAAACCTGAGTAAGTAAGTCAGGTGTCTTTATCAAAGAGTAACAGGGAGGTCTCATTAGCAGTTAGTCATGGAAACATCATAATAATTACAAAATAAGAAAGTGAGTTGAGCCTAGAGATACCTTTTTGTTCTTTCTCGATGGTACCATTCACTACACACTAAATAGCTTGATTATATAATATCTTTATATAGGCATGTCTGCTTAAGTACCCCTTACATCGGGACAACCACTAAACAATATAATGGAAATTCATCCTCTAACATAAATACCATCCCAATTAAAAATCAAAGGAAGAAAAGTTGTTTCAGAGCTGTTCCCCCATCTTCTTGCATAAGCAATCTTATAATAAAATATTAAAGGATGGAGGGCCAGTCTCTGAGGGTTTAAGAGGCTAACCCGTTGGGATACTGAACAGGTCTATTGGAAGTGGGTACCGGCATGTGGTATGACTAGGTAAACCCACCAGAGTACTGAACAGGCTTATTGGCAGTGAGGCATTCTACCTAGCGAGGATGATGATCTGACAAAAATAAATAATAAATCTAAACTTGTCCTGATGTACGACATTACTTGTAGACAAAGCTGACATGGAGTATTTGTGGTTAAGCTAAGGTTAATGAATCTCATCAACTTGCCATTGGGAAATGACTCTAATACTATCTTGAAACTCTCTTTCATACCTCTTCTTATCTATATATAGGATCTCTTATCCTATAGGTGGGGCCATCTCCTAACTGTCTCATCGGACCAATTTGTGAAATTTTATCTTTACACTTGACATATTATAAATCTTCGTCTATTGAGGGATACTGACTAGTTTCCTATACTTTTGATTATGAGGTGTCACAATACTTAGGTGTGGGGGAGGGGTTTATGAGTTGACAAATGATTATTGCCTAGAGAAAAGAGTCTTTGCAAGAATTTTTGTATTATTACCATGATACAGGTTATAACATTGATAGTCATGTTATTTTTAAATGCTTAACTCTTGTGTGTTATACATTACTGAATTCATGCTTAACAGACCATGCTTTATCGGTTTATCATTCATTACAACCCATTCATTATAGGTTTTGACACTTGCTATAACCCATTCATTATAGGTTTTGACACTATATGTCATATACAAGAAGAATGAGTAAGCATGGAGCACTCTACCTCTGCTCATTGACCACTATGGTTGTAAAAAACACTTCAAAATTGCAGTCTGTCCATTAAAAGAGGCGAAAATGCACTTAACAAAGGGGTATCAGATGAAGTACCAAATGAGGTGTTGGATGAGGTGCCGGGTGCAATGTCATTTAAATTTTCATTTGAAGTGCCATTGCATTGCATACCAGTAACTGTCCTAGATTCCAGGGAACTAGAATTCAATTACATTCAATTAAATTTGTTACAGGCATTGATTAAAAGATGCCTCATATGGTTATGATCAAATGTCCAAATCAAAAGACTTGGACATTGATCTAAGTATGCACCACTCCATTGCTCTCAATCTTGCCATCAAATTCGAATCTCCCACACATGGAAGCTCAACCTCTGTCGAATTCTCCCTCTGTTCTAATCGCACTCAAACTGTGTTAAACCCGTGCCATTTCTTGGCCTGTTTGCACCCTTTCTTGGTAAAATTCACCCTCTGTTCCAATTGCACTCAGACCGTTCCCAATTCATGTCTCTGTGTGGCTCGATTTCACCCTTGCTTGGTGAATTCAAACCCTGTCACAATGCCCAAGGGATACGAACCCTCCTCCTATGCAAACTTGTTTGCCATTCCAGAATTTGCACAATGTAGGGAAGTGTTCTTGCATGCTAGCTAGGATCCATTTTTGTCGAGTTTGCAAGGCCATGATGACGGTCTTTCTATGCAATTTGCAGTTGGTTTTGATGGCAGGATAGCACATGTAGGGTCTCTCAATTTTGGAGTCACAGAAGAGTCAATTGCTGCTGCAACAAAACTTTCAAGAATGGGAGATAGGTGGTTCAAGAATCATCAATTGCTACTCTCAAGTTACAACAGGGTGTTTAATCCCGAATTCAAGAACATTTAAGGAGTGAAAGGGTATGCTAAGGAGTGGATAAAGCTAGAATTGGTCAATCCCCTTATTGTCATCACAAGGTTAATTACATGTGAAGGTAGATACTCCACCTTCAAATCTTGTCACTTTAGATTGCTAGCTCATTTTCTGTTCAATAAACCTTTGAAATTTCCTTTTTATTTTCTCAAAATCTTGGAGAAAATGTCCTCTCAAGTGAGGAAAAATGTGACCAACCCCCACAATAGTCTCTTCCACCACAGTTTGATCAAACTCCTCGTTCTTACCGAACTAGAGAAGTAGGGGCAAAGTTGGGATGCCTTTATATACCAATTTGCAAATCCTCACTTAACAGTTAAGACCGGAAAAAAACCACTTAGCCTAGAAACTATCTCTCCATCCAAGCCTCACTCTCCAAAAACTCCAAACTCCCTCGCACAAACTTACTCTTTGCCTAAATAATACCAAAATCTTGTTGATATTCCTACTTCTTCATCGGGGAAGAAGACCAAGAACAAAGACCAAAAGAAGCCTATTGTTGACCCTCCAATGCCTTCATTTTCTCTTGATCCTACACCTAAGAAGCCCCA
>JASDQU010689713.1:3403-23307 GCA_032191745.1 Picea mariana
TCTTCAATCTTTCGAGAATCATCATAAGTTTGAGAAGAAGGGACCTAAACTTCACTAAATTCATCTATTTGGAAAATGGATCAATGTTGATTATGATCATTAATGTCATTTTTCATTTTCTTAATGGATGCTTGGATGTCTTGTAGTGATGGAAGTATATCTTTGAGAATTTACAGTCTTCTATCTTTGTAATGTTCTTCGAGAATCTATTGAGATAATTAGTAATAAACTTGGCTAGTTTATTCACAAATTTCCAATTTTTCAACGAACCACCTAAACCAAATGTATATGGGACCATATAGTTATTTCAATCCTATTTTAATTAATTCACTATCATGTCTTAGTGGATATATCTTGAAATAATTCACTATCATATCTTAGTGGATATATCTTGAAATGTTTTTTATTCCCTTACCCCAATTGTGCTTCATTTATTTTGGCCATTGAACTTGAGTATTTATATAATTTCTGTTTCCATGACTATCATCAAATTTCTACCATTCACTTCTTTGACTGATATTAATTGGTTTTCTTTTATCTTGTAGTTTCTACACTAAACAAAGGTATATCCACTAAGATTAAATATAAATTTTTTTCTAAAGGTATTTGATTTTTTTAGAAATATCAAATATAATGTTTTTTTATTAGAAGAATACATACACACATATCCGATGGGAAAAATTTTTGGAAAGATTTCCAAGTAATTTTTCATGATGAGTGGATAGTAAATGGGGTAAAATTCCAACATTTATTATGAAGCCTAACCTCTAGGTGACCAATAAAGTAGAACTCGTGGCTTCCCTAGCTCTGAGGGAGATATCTCATGTCTAGCTCATGATTTCTTAGGTTGACCCTTGAGGTTTTTTTTAAACATATATTGGGAAAAATCCATGGGAACTTCCCCTTGTTCCAAGGATAATAAATAGGATAAACCCTAGATTCTTCAGAGCACAAGGCTAGGTCAATAACATGACTTGAAGCCGTTGCAACGATATACTTATTAAGAGCTCAACATGTCACTTATGGGAATTGAACTTGGGTGGGGAAGATATACTCCTCTCACCCACTCGAGCTAGACCAAATTAACCTATATACAATTCAAATGACAGAGTCTCGCGGTCATAGTTAACCATCACTAATGTGCAATAGTTCAATAGTCGCCTTGCTTAGTTATTAAACATACAATAAGGTTATAGATAAATATTAAATTATATGTTTGAGTTTTAAATTTAATTCATTTTATAATTATATTCAATATATTATGAGTTAGATATTAAATTTTATTCATTATATAATTAATATATAAAAATTTATTAATTATAATTTTATTAAATAATTTGAAACACACACACACACACACACATCGAGCCTGGTGGTTTAGCTCGAGTGGTTGAGTGCTATGGTTATTTCAAATGAGGTATCGGGGTCAAATCCCTAACCAACTATTTTTTCTCTTGATGAGATTGTTGAGCCTCACTTGATGTCCCCACCGGGTTAGGTCCGTAATCATGCCGACAATTTACCCTGTTTACCATCCATGAAATGTGGAGAAGTACTCAGGGGTTTGTTGTGATTTCTTCCATCGGATATATCGTTTACATACTTCTTTTACAAGCACACACTTCTCTTCATACCATTTACACACCAATTCTTTTTCATACATACTCTTTCTATGAAGACAAAAAAGAATTCAAATACAGAAAAAAAAAGAGGCATACTCCTACACTTACAAATTGGTGAAAATTTAAATATCAAAAGACATGTCATGGGATGACTAATTACCCATAAATTCCTGGTAGAAAAAATCACCTGCCTCTAGTTCCAACACCTCCTTGGACGACCGATCTTCCTTCTGGTTTAATTCTCTATATACATGCACACATGAAAACCATTCCAATTCATCTAGAAACTCCCTAATCCTTTTCATTAAAGGTTGTAATATTGCAACTAAAATTTGGAATTTTCCAGTGTCCTAATCCACCACCACTTGTGAGTCACCAAAAATCTATTGCTTATGCAAATTTAAAGAAATATCCAAATAAATTAAAGCTCATATTGATGTTAATTTAACCTTCGTGTTTGATCCCCGACCAGGAGAGTATCGAATTTCGAAATGATGGTTTGCATCTATATATAGGACATATCCTACTCAACAAATGGGGGGTGGCCTTGAATTGCCCCATCAAAAAAACCTCATGGTGTATCTACAACTAGCTCTGGCATCATAGGAACATGATGCTTCTTCTTGCCTGAATCCTTTTATAAAAAATAGCTAACTGATATATCAGTTCCACTAAGACCTCCGGTGGAATGTATATGTTTTGAATTTTTTAAAGATTTCTCGCCCACCAAATGAAATATATTGTAAAACATAGGGGAGCTTCATATTCTCAAATTGTCGACTCTTTGCACCATGATTCCATCCATTCCTCCATACTGTCAACGAAAGGGACTTGAGTGATATTCAATTTCAATGAGACTTGTTTCCAAGCCTACATAGCATAAGAGCATTGAAAGAAAGAATGTGAGGCTAACCCACCCTGACAATTGCACAAAGAACAACAACTAGGACCGCACCATATCCTTTTGCATAAAGCGTCCCAAGTTAAAACTTTCTTCTCCATTGCTAACCAAAAAAGGATTTTCATTTTTTCAGGTGCATGCCATTCCCAAGTTGATCTCTACCACGATTTTATCACCTCTTCAAGGGAACCTTCTGTCAAAGTTTTATAACCTAGTTTGACAAAGAAGCAACCTATTTTTCTATTTTTTTTCCCAACATATAGTATCAATATCATCCTCAACAAGTAAAATGAAACACCATTTCAGAGTTGATGTATATGTGGACCATTCATTTTCTATCTCCCCTTATAGATTTAATTTTGTTTCCGATTTCCATATAGTTATACCCGTATTGTCCATTCCTTGGATCGCTGTATCCTTCAAAGTGAAAATACTTTGCGCATGAAGTCTTCTAATCAGACCTCTCGAGAGTTTGAAATTGTTTTTTGAACCTTCCGAAGGGTCTTCCCCAATCCTCACACTTCTACCATTCCCTATCCTCCATTCTTCCCAGGTTATAATCAAGGTAAAAGAATCTACCATTGCTTTCCACCATGTTGACTCATAGGAACTGCTTTCCGGGGACACGTGAACCACTCTTCAACAAAATTCCCTGCCAAGTATTTTGAGGTCAATACTCTTCCCCACAATATCTTGTTAGAGATCATCCTCCATAGGATTTTTGTAGCCAAGGCTTTGCTGATTAAAATAAATTATGAATTACCCACCCTTCCAAGTCCTTTGGTCTTGTAAGCTTTGACCATTTAACATGGGGTATTCCTCCTTCCTTAAATTTTCCAGACGATAAGAATTTAAAGCTCAATTTGTGGATTTGGGTCAAAATACCTTTAGGGATTTTGGAAATAGTAGCCCAATAGACTAGGATACTACAAAGAACACATTTGATTAAAACTATCCATCCTCCTTGTGAGAGGAAGCAATTCACCCACATGTCAATTCTCCCCTATACTTTTTGAACCAACCAGAAATAATCTTCATAGTCATATAAATTGGGTTTTAGCATACACCTAGGGTAATTTAAATCAACATATTTATCCATTACTTCGAAGGGGAACTGAACTATGAGTTGTTCCCTTACCTCTAATTCCAAATAATTTACTATGATGGATGATTTCTGGTCGTTTAACTCCATCCTTGTTGTTGAACATAAAAGGTCCAAGATGCATTTTAGAGACTTAATTTATCGAACAATGTTAATGTTTATGCCATTATTATAGTTCTTTGAATTTCAATAGATAAGAGCATCATAAGAACAAAATCACTGAGAAATACACATTCACAAGAGACACAACATTTATCTTGGGAAACCCTCTAGTGGAAGAAAACCCAGCAAAAACTTCCTTATCATAAATTGCCAATACAATGTTCAAGCGATAATTCAAACCACTATAGATAGTCCTCTCCAAAAGATGCGGCACTCTTCTCCTTCTCTCTCACTAGTAAGTCGCAGCTTGCTTCTCAAGAATGAGCAAGTGTGTTGTATGATAAAGTGAGGCACTAGCCTCTCTATATATACAAGACTGGCACGTGTGAAGGGGTTTTCACTGGTAGGGCTGACCTCTCACTCTGGGTGGGTAAACCCACCTTTAATTTAATTCTGGGTCTCAATAATAATTGTTGGGGCCGACTTCTTATTCTGCCTATTATAATTGTCTATTGACCAATCCGCAAAAGGGGATTCGGTCCTAATACAATTACCGACATGATTAATCCTCAATGGGGATTAGTCCTATGAATAAAAATAACAATAATAATAAGAATACTCTTCGCAGTTACATTATTTCAACACTCCCCCTTAACAAGAAGGGTCTTCTTCAACAACATCAGGCGAGAGAGNACATCTGTATCCATTACTTCGAAGGGGAACTGAACTATGAGTTGTTCCCTTACCTCTAATTCCAAATAATTTACTATGATGGATGATTTCTGGTCGTTTAACTCCATCCTTGTTGCTGAACATAAAAGGTCCAAGATGCATTTTAGAGACTTAATTTATCTAACAGTACCTTCACCAAAACGCATTATATCATCGATAAAAAGCGAATGGGATATAAAATCTGAAATCATAATCTTTAGGCCAGTGAGGAGTCCTTTGGATCTAGCCTCATGAATTAGACGACTCAGCCCTTCCGCCACAATGAGAAAAAGAAAAGGCGACAAAGTGAAACCCTGACAGAGGCCTCTAGAGGAGCGAATTTTTTTTTAAGGGGCACCATTTATGAGCACTGCGAAGGAAGCTGATTCTATACAACCTATTATCCAGTTTACTGTAGACAGATTCATACCCATCTTGATCAAGGCGAGTTTTAGAAAGGTCCAACTGACCTTTTCATATGATTAAGGAGATTTAGTTTTATGACGAAAGAGGGGATATGTTGGGTTTTAATTGAATGTAAGGCTTGTTGTGCAAGGGAGACCACGTCATGGATTTGGTGACTAAACAAAAAACCAAACTATTCCTTAGAGATAATGTCACTCAAAATAGGCTTGATACGGTTCACAATAATCTTGGAAATTAACTTGTAGACCAGGTCGCAACATTCAATAGGATGGAAATCCGCGAAGGAAGAAAGATCGAAAGACTTCAAAATGAGAGCAAGGAAAGTCCTATTGAGAGGGCCAAATATCTTACCACTTTCCTGAGATTCTAGAACCACTTTTAGTAAATCCTCTTTAAGAAGGTCATAGAAGCCCCCAAAAAATTCCACAAATATACCATCCTGCCCCAAACTTTTTGATTTTTGGAAAGTTGAAAGAGTGTCAAAGATTTCGGTCTCAGTGACCTTTTCCATTATGTCGTTCATTTATTCATAAATTTTATTAGAGAAAAGATCCACCACTTTAAGAATTTTTGCAATGGGACATCTAGGATTTTCTTTGAACATGGTGCTAAGGAATTTAACACCTGATTTTTCCATTTCTGAGTAAGAGGACACTGATTCTCCATTAGAATTTTTGATTTCACCTATTGTATTTCGAGACTTCCTGTATTGAGCATATCTATTAAAAAATTTGGTATTACTATCACCCTCTTTTAACCACACAAACCTTATTTTTAGTCTACATTTCTTCTATTCCAACAGGAGAAGGTCTTGTTTCCGTTCAAGGGGAACACCCAACTTTGTCTCTTCCTCCTGGTTGAGGGAATTGACCAGTTTATCAGACAAAAGGTGATTGAGACCTATTCCAGTTTCCTTGAGGATTTTTTGTGATCGAGTATAGAATTCATTTGCCCAAGATTTTATTAATTTCCCAATCTTATCTAATTTGAATGAAAACTATATCATAAAGGAAGATCCCTTGGGTCTCAAAAGATGGACCAAGATTTTACCACTAATGATGTAATGTCCTCTTCCCACAACCAAGATTCGTTGAACTTGAAGGGAAAATCTTTAGCTTTGTCGGGTTTCACAATTTTCAGGAAAATTGGCATATGGTCTGAGAACTCCCCTCGACGAAATGCCCCACGAGTTTAGCACCAGATTTTATGAGATGAGAAAATGTTCATGTCTTTTCGCTATGGATTCCTTTCCCTTTCGACCATTTCACAAAGTTTGAGAAATATTTGGAGGAGCTATATCTACCAGATCCTGACTTGAAATCCAATTAGAGAAGAAACCTTCTTGGTTGTCTTTTCACACCCTTTCCCCCCCAAATTTCCTTATGGGAGACTGTAAATTTTAGGTACCCTCCCATAACAACATTTCCTTCATGAAAAAAATATGAGGATGCTACCACTTCCCAAAATGGGATGCGCTCAATATTAGGCCCATATAAATTGATAATTTTAAAGGTGAACGGAAGAGCTGGGTCCCTCAATTCCATAGCCAAACCAGAAGCCAAGGGATCCAAGCGAGAGAAAATAAAACTTAACTTTCAAGTTATAAGGAGACCTCCTGAAAGGCCCTCCAAGTTACAAGAAAAGAAAGACCAATCCCTAAGCCAAGGTTTAAGAGAACTCTCACCTTTGGCCCTTGGATACATAATTTCTTGTAGGAGAATTACATCTGACTTCTAAAAGTGTACACACCTTTTGAGGAATAATATTTTGTGGGCCCCCAACCCCCCTGATATTTAAAGAGAGAATAATCATTGGGAAACCTTGGGATGGTACAACCCTGCTCTAAGGATCCTATACATCGTTGATTGATGACCATCCTGTACCTCCTTTTTTGATCTCATCTGAGCCTTTGAAAAAAATATTTTCTACCAAACTGACCACCTGGTGCTTTGTCCAAGGCCAAACCTCCACCCAGGTCTCCTTCCAAACCCATTTTTACGTTGAACTTGAGAAGGTAGTATGAATTAACATAGGAATTTGAAAGGAAACTATCATTTGAGGCATCCCCAAAAGAGCTAGGGGACCCTGGATGAGAAGAAACATAGAGAAGTCTGACCCCTAACTTGGGGGAGACATGAGATTTTCCTCGAGGGAAGGCACCAGGGAGGACTTTAGAAGGGGAAAGGTATCATTAGTTTGAATGTGGGGGGAGGGGGAGGCCCGAGGCACATGGAGAACTAGAGATACCATCCAAAACATAAAGTTTATGGGGAGGGAATTTAAAGTGATTTTATAAAGAGAAAGGGAAGGACGTGAGTCCTTACCAGAAGAGAAGCCTTGGATATCCACTTAGGGATATGGCGACACCTTTCTCCTAGTCTTCACATTACTGTTGGATTCGCCAACTCCTGATTGAGCTCTTTCCACATGATCATTGACTTCTTGCGCTTTTCTTTTCCAGATTTTGTGAAATGGAGGAAACTGTGATGGGTGAAACTTGCATTGATCTTGAAGGTGTCCCGCTTCATGGCACCCAAAACACCAGAAGGGCACCTTCCGGTAGTAAATTCTCTTATTCTAGGAAAAATCTTTCTATATCAACTCGATTTCATATTGCAAGCCTTCCCGAAAATCTACCTCTACCTGTATCCAAGCCCACCCACGGTCTAGTTTTGAATCCCATTCCGGTTCCAAGATGCATAAATGAACAATTTTGTTCCCAATTGCTTTTAGCATTTCCACATGCCAAAAAACTAGCAGGAGATTGGGCAGGATCACCCAGAATTTCGTCGGAGCCAAAGGATCTCGTGTAGGGTCAAAATAAATATACCACTCCTTCAAGACGAGTTTGGAAGGACCCCATCCCCATATCCAAGAGAAAACACGATTTAGGTCCTCTCTGGTCCAAAACTTGAAATAGATCCACCCTCGAGTGAGGGTGTGAAAGCTTGGCCTATATCCCAAAATATCTGACCAATTTTCAGCTATCCACGACCTAAGCACTTTTGGGAAAATAATCTTGCCACAAAAGCAACCAACTGTTGTATTTCCGATAAGCTCTGGAATCTCATCGAGGGATATGCCATCTCCCACTACTATTTTTTCCTTTGCTTGCAAGATTTCCAACACCTCATACTAGATTTTCGCACCAGGTTCTAGCTTGACCTTGAATGTAGCTTAAAGTTTGTTGCGATAGGAGGTTAATTTTGTCTGAACCGAAGAGAAGAAATCCCTTGGCTCTGTTTGGCTACACATAAATTGCATGGGAGGATAAACGATGCGCGATGCGCACTAAATCTAGCTTGATCTTTGGATACCTTCTCAGTCTCAGGATGAGCATGCATTGATTTTTCATGCGAGTCGTTTAATGAATCTACCACCCATTTATTTACGCATTCCTTACCTAGATCTGCATGGTGATCCAACGACCTGATCTGGCTTGAATATGGTGCACAGGTTTCCACCTGTCGGTGTATGAAATCCTCTTAGAATCCCACCTCTCCGTCATAGTCAACATTGTCCCGTTCTCCGTCTAAATCCATAGTAGTTTGGTACTAGCTATCGTCATTGTTTTGCACACACACATATATATATAAGAATACATGCTAGTGTTAGAAGCAATATTTTTTTTGAAACTTTACGTGGATGAGCGAGCTCTATTCTTGTTGGTATATACTCAAACAATGCATTTGGTAAAGCATTTGGTAAAGAGTGTTTAAGTCTTTTTGTTTTTGGTTTCGTGAGGCTTACAATAATGTACTCATTATGAATTCAACATATCACTTGTGAGAATTGAACATGGGTGGGGAGGATAAAAATCATTCCTCCCAACCACTCGAGCTAAACCCAATACACACACACACACACATATATCATGTTCATTCATAATGGAGGTTTTTTAACTGTGAAATAAAATGTCAATATATTGTAGGTGTTGGGGGGATGTGCGGTCTCAAGGGGTTGATAGGTATTGGGGGTTATAAAAAAGAGCATCTAATTAAAATAGGGGTTTATTTTATTGGAAAGATGTATTGGGAGGGGGGTTCAATAAAAGGATTTTGGGAGGTATTTATAAATATCTAGTGAAATTAGGGGTATTCTTTAATATTTCACGAACGCAGATGCTATGCCATAGGTTCATCGAGTGAAGACCTCGTGATATATATATATATATATGGTGAATGGTTTCTACTCTACGGTAAATTTGAACAAAGATTTATACCCGTGGTGAATTTGATTGATGAAGGGTTTCTATTCTATGGTAAATCTGAACAGAGATTTATACATGTAGTGAATTTGAGCGAAGATTTATACTTTGCGATAAATGTGAAGGCTTTATACTCTGTAGTGAATTTGAACGAAGAACTTTATACCCACGGTGAATTGGAATAGAGGTATACCCACAATGAATTTGAAGGGATTGGAGAGGAGGTTGATTTAGTCATTCGTTGTGAACTTGGGAAATTATATTTGATTATATGGATATACTATGTGATTTGTAAATCAGGTGCATAAGTTCCTTCTCTTATTTTCTCCGTTTTTCAATATGAGCACTTCACCACATATTCCAAAACCTCAACTTGTCAAGGGGAGGCCCAACAAAGTCACCCTAGAGAGTCTTTATGAACATATATAATCATTAGAAAAAATGAGAGAAGAGAGGGAAGCAAAACTCCAAACAACGTTAGAGGGAATGCTTGATAACATATTTAGATTGCTATAAGACAAGATTTAGACACATATAGAGAACAAAGTTTTAGGGTTCAAGACTCAATTGCAAAAAATGGAGGTTAGAAGAAAATAAATGGAAAAAAAAAGCAATCAACCCAAGAAGGAGAGGTTGAAGCAAATCACAACTTGAGAGATAGGATTAAAGAGATAGAATAAAAATTGACTAACAATTTGGCCCTAAGTAGTTTGAAAAATAAATTGGATATCAAACCCATCACATAAGTGTAACAAAAGAGCATTGAACCTCATAATTTTTGTTATAAAAGAACAACAAGACGAGGTCACACTAGCAATAGTAAAAGAAGAACTACAAAATAAATCACAAACTGGAACAACTTACCTCATAGAAACAAAGAATATGGGAAAATAATCGAGCATAAAGATAGGTTGATCCATGTTAAGAATGACCATAAATATGGTATACTCGGTAAATATTTGAGCTTAAAAGGGTCAAGGATATTTATAAATGAAGACCTTGCTCTAGAATACCAAGTTGAATTAAGGAAGTAAGTTCAAAAGGTAAAAGAAGTCAGGAAGGAAGGCAAATGGGCAATAATTAGAAATCGAAAAGCTATTATTAGGGATAGAGACCATAATGATAATAATAATAGGAATTTGGGACACTCTAGATCATTTTTTGGAATTGTCGTGGCTTTCCATGGCACAAAGGTCCTATGTTAAGCTAGATCTTGAGTGATATTGATATTGTTTTCTAGTTGAAACATGGGAGCATGTAGAAGAATCTAAGGTACTTGGCATAGAAGGATTTGTCTTGTGGTTGGCATGGAATAAGAGATCCTATCACAAAGGGATTGGAGGCATAACTTTTTATATAAAAAAGAACATTTCTCCTCACATTCGGCTTCATAAGATAGACCCTCTCAATCAACACATGTGGATAGAAATATTAGACATTAATGCAGTTTGTTATTTCACACCTATTAATTCTACTTTAAACAATCTAGATAAAAAATGTCCCTATAATAGTCTAGAACAAGATATTTAAAATCTGAGAAATGAAGGTAATATCCTCCTTCTATGAAACTTTAATGCTAGAACTTCAACTAACTAGGATATTTTTTTAAGCAATGATTCCAACCCTAATCCTTTATCGCTAGATGAGGACCTTGTTTTAGCTAATAGATACAAAGGAAACTCTGAAGACTTGACTGAGAATTTGTTTGGTACCAAGCTAGTCAAGCTCTGTAGTTATCAAGACCTAATAATTTGTAATGGTGTAATGAAGTAGCTGAAAGCCAACCATATGAGTTGTATTCATGGGCTAGGTAGTAGTGTCGTGGATTATGTGATATCCAATATCCTTGTATCCAACCAAATAATAAATTTCGACCTTTTAAACAACCATGAATCCAAATCTAATCATAGACCTTTAATCCTAACTCTAAACTTTTCCATGCACAAAATCCTCATTGAAGAATATTTTGATAATCAAAGGCACACGATTTTTGACAAAAGTAAAGTTGATCTTTTCTTAAAGCATTTAAATAGTGAATTAAATATCCGATCTTATAAGGACAACATCGAAGACCTCTATCATAATTTTACAACAACCCTTTCCACTTCTATTAACAAGTTCTCTTTCGAGGTGTCAAAAAAAAAATAGAACAACCAACCCTTGGTATGATAAAGAATGTAAAATTCCTAGTAAATCCATTAGAGATGCTTCTAATTAGTCTTTAAAACTCGAAAAGATAAATACAAAAGTCCCTAATTAAAACGAAAAAAAGGGTACTATATAAATAAAAAGCAACAACGGATTTTACACCTATCTAAGCTTGATCCCAAGAAGTTATGGAGGCAAATTTTAATTCATAAAACTAAAGAAAATAATATAATCCCCTTGAAGGATTGGAATTCCTACCTTAAAATTCTTTATGAATTCCCTAATGCCATGGACACCATTCTAAATGTTCCTACAGAGGATGAAGTTTTTCTATGACAAACATAGAGTTTGGGGTTAAGCGACTCAAAAATGGGAAAGCTAAGGACATTGAAGGCTACCAAGCTGAAATTTTTAAAATTGGAGGGTTTATCCTCATCCCTCACATACACAAGCTCTTCAATTTAGTAGTCAATGAGGGCTTCTCTAAACCCTGTACACAAAGCCTCATTGTACATATTTTTAAAAGCGGAGATAAAAACATTCCCTCTAATTATAGGATCATTATGATTAGCCCCATTTTATCCAAGCTGCATAGAATTATTTTGAAAAAGAAGATTAGCCTATGGATAGAAAGACACAAAAGAAGAGCTAAAGTCCATGTGGGATTAAGGAGATATCATTTAACAGTGGAACACATTGTTATACTTAATATCATTGCGGAGGAGTGCCGCAATAATAAAACCAATCTCTTGTGTTGTTTTGTTGACTTTAGAGAATATTTTCGCATGGTACCCAGGACAAACCTTTGTGATAGGTTGGAAGATATAAAAGTGCCTTTCGAGTTGAGGGTTGTTGCAATAAGATTGTATGATAATGTTATTACCAAGTTTATGAACACTTAAGGATGGTTATAATAAATTAACTATAATATTGAAGTCAAGCAAGTTTGTCCCTTGTCCCTTAGTCTTTTTGGTATATACATTGACAAGTTAGAAGATCGTTTGGAAGAAGCAAGTTGTGTCATCCCAACTCTCATCGACATAATCGTCATTCTTATTCTTTATGATGATAATATTTTTCTTATGGTGATGATTCCCCACGATCTTGGCAAGCAACTAAGAATCCTCAAGGATTTCTACTCAAATATGAGTATGACTGTTAATATTGACAAAACAAAAGTCATGATAATTAAATCCAATAAGATCACCTACGCTAATTTAGTATATGACAACAACAACTTGGAATAAGTTCCTTCATACAAATATCTCAGAATCGGTATTCACCACAAGCTCAACTAGAATTATAACATTGAGAAAATGATGAATGGAGGGTGGAAACCTTATTATAAGCTTGAAAACAATTGTAAACCAATGGATCTTTAGATATTGGGATAAGAAAAAACTCATCTTCGAGACTCTTGTTACTCTTGTTATTCTACATGGATGCGAAGTTTGGGGATGCAATATCTCTAAAGAGTCATGGAGAAAGATAGAGCAGATCCAAAAGAATTTTATAACCTATAATCTCACAATTAAAGGAAATACACCCTATCCTATCCTTCTTAGAGAAGCAAGCCTTTTGCCCATTGAGAGCATGACTATGACCAGGTACCTATTGTATAAGAACAAGTTAAACAACATGGACGACAAGAAGTTTCTTAAAATTGCTTCAAACTCCAACCAAATCACCTTTGGCTTGAGCCGGGATGGCATAAGGATTTTTTGTCTTGGCTAAAGCATCGGGGAATAAAGGAAGAGATCATATTGCAGAATAAGGATAATAATTTTTTTGTAAATAAGTTTCTATATATTACCTTTCAGAATCTGTAATTACAGTCAATATAGTTATGGCTTCCATGACAAGAAAAAATTATGTCTCTGAACTGCCCAGTAGGGAAACCAATACAGGCCTCTCAGACTTGTAAAGTATTTTGACATAAAAAAGACTAAAAGAGAACCACTAGTATGTAAAAACAAGAATATATTAATGTTCTACCCCTTGGTTCTTATGACGTGTTGTTGGGAATGGATTGGTTAGCTTCCCATAAGGAAAAATTAAACTGTTATAAGAAAATTATAGAATGTGAATATGAGGAAGGAAATACAAGAATTTTTCAAGGAATTCGGAAGCTAGTCTCTGTGAGACAAATATCAGCGTTACAACTCAAGAAGTTTAGCAGAAAAGGGTGTCCTATGTATGCTATACAAATACTAAATTCAATAGAAAGTGGTGAGATGAAGGTTCAATATCATCCAGTGCTATGGGTGTTCAGGGATGTGTTTCTTGAGGAGGTGCCTGAATTACCTTTGAAAAGAGACCTTGACTTTTTAATCGATCTCGTGCTGGGAGCAGTGCCAACATTGAGAGTGCCTTATAGGATGAGTACTCTAAGTTGGTGGAACTGAAGATACAATTTAAGGAGATGATGGGAAAAGGTTACATCAGACCGAGTGTGTCCCCATGGGGAGCACCAACCCTGTTTGTAAAGAAGAAAGATGGTTCCTTAATATTATGCATCGATTATAGGTAGTTGCACAAGATGACCATCAAGAACAAGTACCCTTTGCATATAATAGATGATCTATTTGATCATCTCAGAGGGGCTACAATTTTCTCAAAAATATATTTAAAATCGGGATATCATCAAGTCAAGATTAAAGACGAGGACATCCACAAGACAACCTTTAGGACAATGTATGGGCACTATGATTTTGTTGTGGTTCCATTTGGACTTACAAATGCACCATCTACATTCATGTATTTGATGAATAGTGTGCTCAAAAAGTATTTAGAATTTGGACTTACAAATGCACCAACTACATTCATGTGTTTGATGAATAGTGTGCTCAACAAGTATTTAGACAGGTTTGTCTTAGTGTTTGTGGATGACATTTTTGTGTATTCCAAGAATCGAGAGGAGCATGAAGAACATATTAGAATGGTGTTACAGGTGTTAATAGGGAATCAACTATATTCCAAATTCATCAAGTGCGATTTCTTTAAAAATGAAATCCAGTATCTAGGCCATGTAATCTCAGCCGAAGGAGTCGCAATAGACCCTACAAAGATCAAGGAAATCATGGATTGGCCTGCCCCTAGAAATGTGACAGAAGTGAGAGCCTTCATGGGATTGGATGGATATTACAACAGATTCATCAAGGGATTCTCCAATATTGGAAATCCTATTGCATTATTACAAAGGAAGGGAAAGAAGTTTGTGTGGTCACCATAGTGCGAAGATAGTTTTCAGAAATTGAAGCAGTTGTTGACCAACACCCCTATTTTAAATATTGTGGACCTAGAAAAATACTTCCTGGTTTGCACATATTCTTGCAAGGAGGGACTCGATAGAGTTCTCATGCAAGAAGGACAAGTGGTTTGTTATGAATCACAGAAGCTAAACGAACATGAGCAGAAGTATGCTACCCATGACCTAGAACTTGCCACAATTGTACATGTGTTAAAGATGTGGAGACATTACCTTCTCGGGAGGATATTTATCCTCATGACTGACCATTGTGGTCTAAAGTATCTGTTTGACCAACCAAGGTTGAATACTAGACAGGCCAAGTGGATGGCGTTGATCAGTGAGTTTAACCTCAAAATCAAACATATAAAAGGAAAATAGAACAAAGTAGTTGACAGGATCAGTCGAAGCATTCAAACAATACACTTAGAGGTAGCAAGTGTAGGAGAGTCCAACATTCAACAGAGGATTAAGACCCTCTTGTCAGAAGACAACTTATTCAATCAAGTGAAGGACAAGTAGCAGAAAGAACCTAAGGAAAAGAGGTACGAAGGATATTAGATAAGGGATGATAATCTCTTGATGTACAATAAGAGGCTATATGTTCCTAATTCATAATATCTGAGGAAATTGATTATGAATGAGTTCCACAGAAGGCCATACGTCGGTCATTATGGTTACTAGAAAATGGTGACAACAACTAGGCAACTGTATTATTTTCCTGGGATGAAGCAAGACATTTCTCATTATATTTCGAAGTGTTTAGAGTGACAATAGGTGAAATTCGAGCATCAAAACCCTATGATACTATTGCAACCCATGCATATACCAGAATGGAAATGGGAAGTGATTTCCATGGATTTTATCACGGGTTTACCAAAGACAGTCAAACAACATGACACAATTATGGTTGTAGTGGATAAGTTGAGCAAGGAAAATCAATTTATTCCCATAAAGTCTACTTTTAAGGCCATATATGTTTCCAATTTTTTCATGAAAGAGATATTCAAGTTGCATGGTTTTCCTACAACCATAATTTCATATAAAGATGCTAAGTTCACCTCAACTTTTTGGCGAATCTTATTTGAAGGTTTAGAAACATAGTTGGCATTTAGCACGACCTACCATCCTCAAACCGATGGTCAGACCGAAAGGGTGAATAGAGTGTTAGAGGGTATGCTACAAATGCATGTTATGCATAGACCCAAGTAGTGGTACAACAATGGTTATCAAGAATCATTGAAGATGAGGTCGTTCGATGCTCTGTATGGCAGGAAGTGCAGAGTTCTAATTAGTTGGGACAATCCTATGGACATAGTTACACTTGGACCTGAATTACTAAAGGAAATGGAGCAAGCCATAGTTCAGATAAGGAAGAATCTAAAAATTTCCCAGGGTAGACAGAAGAGCTATGTTGATAGCAAGAGAACCCGCAAAGAGTTTAAAATAGGAGACCATGTGTATCTCTGGGTGAAACCCAAGAGAAGTTCCCTGAAAATGGGGATGTGTGCTAATTTGGCTCCCCGATATTGTGGACCATTTGAAATCCTAGAGAGAATAGGACCAACAACATACATACTTGCTTTACCACCTACTATTAGAGTAGATAATGTATTCCATGTATCTTTTTCAAAGAAATATGTACATGATTCTAATCATATTATTGATTGGAATGTAATACAAGTGGAACCAGAGGGAGAATTCCAGCCGAATCCCCAATGCATCCTGAACAAGCAAGAAACAATGGTTCAGAATTGAGCCATCGCGTGGGTCAAGGTGCAATGGAAGCACTTTTGAGCCGATGAAGCTACATGGGAGCTGGAAGATTCCATGAGATTGGCATACCCATTTTTGTTTAATATATAATTATAAATACATTATGTTTTAAACACCGAGGACAATGTTTCTTTAAGGGGGAGAAGAATGTAACACCCTATTTTCTCCCAAGACTGTAATTATGCACAAACTTCATATTCTAACAATATGAGGCATGCAATTGTGTTTTTATTTAATATAAACACCAAACTGCTAACTGATAGGGAACAAAATTGATAAGTAATATCCATTATACACCAGAGGAAATTGATGAGGTAGAGGGAATGATGGGATGGTTGAGTTAAATGGAGATGAGATGCATCAATGAAGAAAATAGGAAGCTTGCACAACAAGCTAATCTATGCTTACAAACATAATGACTTCACCTACCAGCACACCAGATTGATGAAGAATACCACATGATCATTGAAGATAAGGTCATAGAAGTGGTTGAGTAGTAATTATTACGGCTGTTGGCCCATACAGAGAGAGAATGTCCAATAGAATAACTGACGCGGGAATGTACCATGAAACCGCCCCTTCAGATTATGAAGGGTGGACTACAGGTTACGTCTGCAGGATGCTGCAGATATCCCGAGGGGATGGAGAAGAAGACCGTGGAAGGAAAAACGTAATGTGTGTAGGATGAGAAAGTATGGAAAAACAAAAAAACACATAGGAGAGTAAGAGGATAAGAAGAGAAGCCCTACAAGCGAAGATTGCACCCATGGATAGAATAATGCAATAAAAGAATGAGAAAAATAAAAAGGGCTCAGAGACGAGCAAAAGAGTGCAAAATCCTGAATGTGTTGATTGAGAAAGAAAATAATAGCTTTCTGGAAGAAAATAGGAAGCTTGTCTGAGTTGTTGATGATCACCTTGAACAAAGATGACCCAGATTTCCAAACTGGAGCAGTAGTGGGATGCAACTTGGTGCTTATTGGACAAAAATCAACACTAGTAAGGGGAGGTTTCCGAGGGACTATTGAGAAGAGAAGGGACTCCCTTGTGAAAATAAAATCCAGTTGAGAAACCTCCTAATAAACCTGTTGTAACACCCTATTTCCCCCAGTCTGTAAAAATAATTATATTGGCCAAGAACTATGGCAAACACAAAAGATGTGAATGTTTGATTTGACGGACCTTTGTATAGAAGGTCGATGAATCTAAATTATGTTATGATTATGTGTTACATGACTGCTGGGAGGGGGATGTGCTAAAAGAGACCACGATGGATAATGAGAGGTGGTGGAAGGGACCTGGAATGGTTGCATTAACTTCCACCGGGCTAGTACCGTACTGGTTTTTACTTGCTCAAAGGTCAAAGAAACTCTCTGACCCTGGAATGGATTTCCCGTCAGATAGGTAGGTGGGGAGGCTCCTCAAGAGTTAATGAGGGGATGGGGGTGAACTGCCCATCCGTAACAGCCCCCAGACCTGACCACAGATGGGGAAATTTGTGCCACACACAATCTTGCAGAGAAAAAGGCAAGAGAGGAAGTGTGGTAAAAGAAGGAAAAAAAAAGAGGGAAGAGCACGCGCAACAGAGATCGCGGAAGAGAACCGAGAGAAACTAGAGAAATACAGGGAGTTCTGAATAGAGGAGAAGGAGAGTAACCTTCGTCCTTGACTTTCGTTGAGCTGGAAGTAGGAGACTGAATCTCGAGCATCGTGGTCTAGCTCGGGGGTGGCTAGTGGTAAATCCGTTTGGAGTCACTGAGCCTACGGTTGGGTGGAAACGAGCACCCTTCTCAGCAGTCACATCACACCTAGTGTTTTTCTGATAAGTGTTTATATCTCATATCTTGAATTGAACATAATGGACACATGCTCATGTTTGTACACTCATAAATGATTTTCTGTATATAAGTGTTTGCTTGGTGTTTTGATCAGAAATAATGGATGCATGCTTATACTTATATGACCATAATCAGTCTATGTATAGAATGAATAAGTTCAGATTACGAGTCCATTTCCTTCAGATTTGTCCCATTTACTTGACTCACGCTATGCCCTGGTTTGATTTCCCAAAGGCACCTCCTTTTGGGAAGTTCCCTCGCATTCCAGAGCCGGAGTGAGTTCCTTGAAAGGACTACCATTTTAGTAAACATACGAGTTTACTTCACCCCTGTCACAGAGTTCATAGATTGGTAATTTAGGAAGGCCTTTCAGTCAGGTCACCAAGCCTGGGGATAATTACCCAAGAACCCGTTGAAGGATTTTGTGATCTAAGTCTGGAAACCTTGTACAAGAGAGAGTGGTTCCCTCAGGTTTTCGGTGTTTCGATGTTTCGGCACCCGGGAAACCTAAGGGCAAGTTCCCTCGTATTCGCTAGTCGCGAAATCCCGGTATGCGAAATCCTGAATTGGCTTAAGCGTGAATGGGTTTCGATGTTTCGGCACCCGAGAAACCCAAGGGCAAGTTCCCTCATATTCGCCAGTCGTGAAATCCTGATATGTGAAACCCCGAATCAGTTTGGGTTTCAGCGTTTCGGCACCCGGGAAACCCAAGGGCAAGTTCCCTCGTATTCGCCAGTCGCGAAATCCTGAATCAGTTTTAGCGTGAATGGGTTTTCGACGTTTCGACGTGTCGGCACCCGGGAAACCCAAGGGCAAGTTCCCTCGTATTCACCAGTCGCTAAATCCTGGTATGCGGAATCCCGAATCGACTTAAGCATGAATGGGTTTCGACATTTCGACACCCGGGAAACCCAAGGGCAAGAACCTTCATTTTCGCAAGTCATGAAATCCAGGTACGCGAAATCCCGACGCGCTCTGTGGATGAGCCCTAGGTCACCGGACAGGGTCTTGTGGCAGAAAGGAGGAGTCCTGAAAGAATATGGACCGTCCGTTCATAGGGACATGTGGCGAAGATATAATGCCGCTAGGGTTCTAAAGATCAGGGAAATAGGAGTGAAGACCCTGCCAAAATCCTGAAAGGTAGAATGCCGGGATTTAACCCGGGCTGTTGATCAAGTCGACGATCTGGACCATAGATCCGGATGATACCGAGCTTTTGGGTTCCGGGGATCCGAAAGGGAAAGGAGGAACGATTGCATCGCGATTTCTCGAATCGCGAAACCCCGAAAGCATTTTGAGGACCAACACCAGGCCATAGGACCAATCATATGGAAAGCGACCCAAGGGAGGAGCTAAGGATATGTTAGACCCTTTCAGGTTTCATCATTTCGAAAGACAGAGAATAGGGGAATGCTTGCATTGCGATTCCCTGAATCGTGAAAGATGGAAGCACCTTTTTGGTAAGGCCTGTGGTCATAGCCAACAATCACCTTGGGGAGGATAAGGGAAGGGAAGGTCTGCGCTAGGCCCCATAGTAATTCAGGGATTCTGTTCCTCGAAGAAAAGACATTAAGAAAGAAAAAAAAAGAGAAAAATCTTAGTTGTCATAGTGGGTGTGTGACAGATTGGTATCAAAGCATGGTTACAACACTTGGCTTGCTTGGGCTCATGAACGAGTTGCGCAGAAACTCCATGGGAAGTACTCTTAAAAGAAGTAACCCTCTACCTTAACCCCCTTTATCAAAAGACGAAGTTAAGAATGAAAATTTCTTATTGTGTGTATGCATTTGAAATATATATATATATATATATATATATATATAT
>JASDQU010689713.1:38622-58555 GCA_032191745.1 Picea mariana
CTATAAAAAGGACTCAAGGATGAGCTTCCCAACCCGAAGTGTACACCGGCAGAATTTCCCCTCCTAGAGCGGGAATAAACCTTTTGGATCTACCCCGGGAAAGATTGATAACCTGAAGAAAGAACCCTTGAAATGTTGGGGTTGTGGAGAAGAACATCTACTGAGGGACTGCCCGCACCGACAACAAAACAGTCGGAGAATTTACAACGTTCAAGAAGCTACCACCGTTAATGACGTGGCCAGGAGAGTGCCGCAAATTTATGCAGCCTTGGATAATAAACAAGCTGACCACCAAGCTTCAGTGGTGGAGATGGAAGGTATGATCACCAACCATCTAGTGTCTATTCCAATTGACCCTGGTTCAAATTTGAGTTATATAGCCCCTAAGGCTGTTGATAAGTGTAAATTACAGCCACATAAACACACCAAGCCATGGTTGGTACAGTTAGCCACCGACACCAAAAGAAAGGTAATGGAGGTCATACCATCTTGCCAATTCACTATGGGTGAATTTCCCACCCAAGCAACCCTTAACGTATTACCCCTAGGATCATATGACCTGTTGATTGGTATGGACTGGCTAGCCACATATAAAGCTAGACTGGATTGTTACCATAAAACCTTAGAATGTGTAAGTGAAGAAGGAAAAAGGATAACCCTTCAAGGGATCCAAAAACCTATCTCGGTGAGATGAATATCAACCCTTCAAATGAGAAAGTATTGCAGAAAGGGATGTCCACTATATGCGATATAGGTGTTGGAATCAGTTGAAGATGACAAACCAAGCCTCGAAGACCACCCCACACTAAGAGAATATAGGGATGTATTTCTGGAAGAGGTACCGGGTTTACCTCCGAGAAGGGAGATTGACTTCTCGATAGAACTTGCACCAGGAGCGGTGCCAGTGTCTAGGACACCCTATAGGATGAGCACACCTAAGCTAGTTGAGCTTAAATTACAACTAAAATAAATGATGGACAGAGGCTATATCCGGCCCAACGTGTCTCCATGGGGAGCACCATTCCTGTTTGTGAAAAATAAAGACAGTACCCTCTGACTGTGCATAGATTATAGACAACTCAATAAGGTAACCATAAAGAACAAGTAACCCTTACCCGAGATCGATGACCTGTTCGATCAATTGGGAGGTGCTTCCATCTTCTCAAAGATTGACTTGAGATCTAGATACCATCAAGTTCGAATCAAGGGTGAAGACATCCACAAAACTGCCTTGAGGACGAGATATGGTCACTATGAGTTTGTAGTAGTACCATTTGGATTGACCAATTCCCCTGCCACTTTTATGTGCTTGATGAACAATGTGCTTAGCAAATTCCTAGACAAATTTGTACTTGTTTTTATTGACGATATATTAATTTACTCCAAGAATAGAGAGGAACATGAGGAACATCTTAGACTTGTGCTTCAAGTACTAAGAGAACATCATCTCTATGCCAAATTTAGCAAGTGTAACTTTTTCCAGAAGCAANACATTACTTGGGCCATGTCATATCTGAAGAGGGAGTAGCAGTAGATCCTGACAAGATCAGGTCTATCATGGAATGGCCTACCCCAAAGGATGTTTTGGATATCAGATCCTTCATGGGCTTAGCAAGATACTATAGGAGATTTATAAAAGGATTCTCCAAGATTGGTTGTCCAATCACTGCCCTCTAGAAGAAGGGAGCTAAATTCACGTGGACACAAGAATGTGAAGAAAGATTTCAATCCCTAAAACACCTTCTGATCCATGCACCCGTGATGAAGATCGTTGATCCCGAAAACGACTTCCTCGTGTGCATAGATGCCTGTAAGGAAGGGCTCGGAGGAGTCATTATGAAAGGAGGAAGTGTAGTCTGCTATGAATCCTGAAAATTGAATGAGCACGAAGTCAACTATGTGATCCATGATCTAGAGCTGGCCGCCATAGTGCACACCTTAGAAATGTGGAGACATTACCTCCTGGGAAGGAAATTTGTACTTATGACAGACCACTGTGGATTGTGATATCTGTTCGACCAACCAAAGCTCAATGCCAGACAAGCTAGGTGGATGGCCCTCAGTGAGTTTGATTTTGAAATCAAACATGCTAAAGGAAAGGAAAATAAGGTGGCTGATGCCCTTAGCAGAAGTATGAAAACAATTCACCTGGCAGCGGTGAACACCTGCGAGATGAATGTTAAAGAAAGAGTCAGGAATGCACAAGAAACACACACATTCCTCCAGATTATGACCTCGTACCTGGAGCAAGAACCCACAGGAATAAAGTATGAAGGCTACCAGATGATAGATGGAGGTCTGCTAACTTACAGAAACAGATTGTATATTCTAGATTGTGACGACTTGAAGAGGTTCGTAATGGATGAACTGCATAAAAGACCATATGTTGGTCACCCGAGATATCAGAAGATGATCACGGCCACTAGGAAGCAGTTCTATTGGCATGGGTTAAAGAAAGACATAGCTAACTATTTAGCTAAGTGCTTAGAATGCCAACAGGTTAAAGTAGAACACCGATACCCAGCAGGATTATTACAACCTCTACCAATCCCGGAATGGAAGTGGGAAACCATTTCCATGGACTTCATCATTGGATTACCAACATCTACCAAACATAATGATGCCATCATGGTAGTGGTGGATAAATTGAGCAAGTCTGCCCATTTTATCCCTATCAAATTGACTTGCAAGGCAATAGATATCGCCAACATATTCATGAAGGAGATATTCAGACTACATGGTATGCCTAAAGAGATCATGACTGACAGAGACACGAAATTTACTTCCAACTTTTGGAAACCCTTGATGGTTGGTCTGGAGACCAAATTACTATTTAGCACAGCCTATCATCCTCAAGTCGATGGACAGATGAAAAGAGTGAACCAAATATTGGAAGACATGCTAAGAATGCATGTAATGCATCAACCCAAGAAGTGGGAAGATTACCTGCCACTAGTGGAATTCGCCTACAACAACGGCTACCAAGAATCCCTGAAGATGAGTCCTTTCGAAGTCCTCTATGGTAGACCATGCAACACTCTAGTCAGTTGGAGTAACCCCATAAACATAATTACTATTGGACCCGACATGCTGAAAGAAATGGAACAACAAGTGATTCAGATAAAACAAAACTCGAAGTTCGCTCAGAACAGACAGAAAAGTTACGCCGACCAAAAGAGAACTCCAAGAGAATTCAAGACGGGAGACCACGTATATCTCAAATTTAGGCCCATGAAGAGTTCCCTGAAGATGGGAGCTTGTGCCAAGTTGGCACCTCGGTATTGCGGACCCTTTGAAGTTCTAAATAGAGTGGGACTTGTAGCCTATAGGCTAGCACTTCCTCCCACAGTAAAAGTACATAATGTTTTCCATGTTTCATTATTGAAGAAATATGTACACGATTCTAATCATATAATTGATTGGTCTGTGATCCAGTTGGAACCGGAGGGAGAATTCCTGCCAGAACCTCAATGCATATTGAACAGAAAGGAAACCCCACTCAGGAACCAAACCATTGCACAGGTCAAGGTGCAGTGGAAACATTTTGGCCCAGATGAGGCTACCTGGGAAATGGAAGATGCCATGAAACATGCATATTCGATTTTGTTTACTTCTGTACATACACGTCATATTGATAGATAGAACATCGAGGACAATGTTTCTTTAAGGGGGAGGGAATTGTAACACCCTATTTCCCCCAGTCTGTAAAAATAACTATATTGGCCAAGAACTATGGAAAACAGAAAAGATGTGAATGTTTGATTTGACGGACCTTTGTATAGAAGGTCGATGAATGTAAATTATGTTATGATTATGTGTTGCATGATTGCTGGGAGGGGGATGTGCTAAAAGAGACCACGATGGCTAATGAGAGGTGGTGGAAGGGACTTGGAATGGTTGCGCTAACTTCCAATGGGTCAGTACCGTACTGGTTTTTACTTGCTCAAAGATCAAAGCATCTCTCTGACCCTGGAATGGATTTCCCGTTAGATAGGTAGGTGGGGAGGCTCCTCAAGAGTTAATGAGGGGATGGGGGTGAACTGCCCATCCGTAACAGCCCCCAGACCTGACCACGGACAGGGAAATTAGCACCACATGCAATCTTGTAGAGAAAAAGGCAAGAGAGGAAGTGTGGTAAAAGAAGGAAAAAAAAGAGGGAGGAGCACGCACAATAGAGATCGCGGAAGAGAACCAAGATAAACTCAAGAAATACAGGGAGTTATGAATAGAGGAGAAGGAGAGTAACCTTCATCCTTGACTTCCGTTGAGCCGGAAGTAGGAGACTGAATCTCGAGCATTGTGGTCTAGCTCGGGGCTGGCTAGTGGTAAATCCGTTTGGAGTCACTAAGCCTATGGTTGGGTGGAAACAAGCACCCCTCTCAGAAGTTGCGTCACACCTGGTGTTTTTCTGATAAGTGTTTATATCTCATATCTTGAATTGAACATAATGGACGCATGCTCATGTTTGTACACTCATAAATGATTTTCTGCATAGAAGTGTTTGCCTGGTGTTTTGATCAGAAATAACAGATGCATGCTTATACTTATATGACCATAATCGATTTATGTATAAAATGAATAAGTTCAGATTATGAGTCCGTTCCCTTGAGATTTGTCCCATTTACTTGACTCATGCTATGCCCTGGTTTGATTTCCCGAAGCACCTCCTTCCAGGAAGTTCCCTCGCATTCCAGAGCCGGAGTGAGTTCCTTGAAAGCACTATCGTTTTAGTAAACATACGAGTTTACTTCACCCCTGTCACAGAGTTCATAGCTCGGTAATTTAGGAAGGCCTTTCAATTAGGTCACCAAGCCTGGGGATAATTACCTAAGAACCCATTGAAGGATTTTGTGATCTAAGTCTGGAAACCTTGTACAAGAGAGAGTGGTTCCCTCAGGTTTTCGGCGTTTCGGCACTCGGGAAACCCAAGGGCAAGTTCCCTCGTATTCACCAGTTGTGAAATCCCGGTATGTTAAATCCTAAATTGGATTAAGCGTGAATGGGTTTCGACGTTTCGGCACCCGGGAAACCCAAGGGCAAGTTCCCTCGTATTCGCCAGTCGCGAAATCCCGGTATGCGAAACCCCGAATCCGTTTTAGCGTGAATGGGTTTTCGACGTTTCGACGTTTCGACACCTGGGAAGCCCAAGGGCAAGTTCCCTCGTATTCGCCAGTCACGAAATCCCGGTATGCAGAATCCCGAATTGGCTTAAGTATGAATGGGTTTCGGTGTTTCGACACTCAGGAAACCCAAGGGAAAGACCCTTCGTTTTCGCAAGTCGCAAAATCCTGGTACACGAAATCCCGACGTGCTCTGTGGATGAACCCTAGGTCACTGGACAGGGTCTTGTGGCAGGAAGGAGGAGTCCCGAAAGAATCCAGACCGTCCGTTCGTAGGGACATGTGGCGAAGATCTAATGCCGCTAGGGTTCTGAAAATCAGGGAAATAGGAGTGAAGACCCCGCCTAAATCCCGAAATGTGGAATGCCGAGATTTAACCCAGGCCATTTATCAAGTTGACGATCTGGACCATAGATTTGAATGATACCGGGATTTCAGGTTCTGGGGATCTGAAAGGGAAAGGAGGAATGCTTGCATCGTGATTTCCCGAATCGCAAAACCCAGAAAGAATTTTGAGGACCAGCACTAGGCCATAGGACCGGTCGTATGGAAAGTGACCCAAGGGAGGAGCTAAGGATCTATTAGACCCTTTTGGGTTTCGAAATTTTGAAAGACAAAGAACAGGGGAACGCTTGCATCATGATTCCTCCAATCGTGAAAGCCAGAAGCACCTTTTTGGTAAGGCCTATGGTCATAGCCAACAATCACCTGGGGGAGGATAAGGGAAGGGAAGGTCTGCGCTAGGCCCCATAGTAATTTGGGGATTCTGTTCCTCGAAGAAAAGACGTTAAGAAAGAAAAAAAAAAGAGAAAAATCTTAGTTGTCATAGTGGGTGTGTGACACCTGTAGAGATGCAAAGATCAGTGGGAGGTGTAAACTTATGTTGTGTCAGAGGAATAAGAAGAGTAACCTTCCTGTATCATCGTAGGCTTGAAACCCTGCCAAGTCAATTTCCTTGGTGGTATCATGGATTTGCATGGGGGTGGCGTGTTGTAGGAAGTGACTCTATAACAAGGACTAAGGTTGGGAGGAAAGGCACCCTCTCTCAGTTAGTTGGATTGGATTATTTCCCTATCAGATAAGTGTTCATTTGTACTCAAACTGACTGTGAATAATTTATGTGAATGCTCATGAACGAAACAATTGTATGATAGCACATATGAATGTCTATATCTAAGATAATGTTTTTTTACTTAACCTATGATTTTGAATGTTGTAAGATGAGTTATGTTGTGATGTTTACTATTGTCTGGTTAAATTGTTAAAATGAATAAATACAAACTGCTACCCACTCGAATACTCTATATGTTCCCTGTGTGGAGAGCCTGCAAATCATGTGAGGATTTAACCTTAAGTTTGACAGTTTTTAATTTCCACATAATCGTTTTGAATTCCCGAAAGTAGGAATCAAAGTCTTGCAGAACTAAAAAATTGGCTAAATCCTTAGAGCGAACAATTATGATTCTGTAAACCCTGTGTTGGTCAACGAAGAAAAATAACCGTTGATCTGAAGAGATCATGACCATTTATTGGCGGGATGTTTAGAGTCATCGCGTCAGAGAGATCCCTTGAACATTGTGGGAAAGACTCTGAAACAAACCTTTCGGAGTAAGGCCTTCAAAAGGAAATTTCATGTGCCATGAGAATAACCACGAAGGAAAGATCCCGAAGTTGAGCCAGTGTGAACCGTAGATATGGAAGAGGGAGGGATGAATCCTCAATCGTTGATAATTATGGGTCCCACTTAGTAAGCCAGAATGGTGAGATCTGATTGGGAGCATTAGTGTGAAGACATGTGTCAGCAGTTGATTAGGTGACTGGATTGAGTGCGAGTCAGGCTGGCTCATCGTTGACTATTTTTCGGAGTATGACTTTGAAGGACTTAGAGTAATCCTCTGATGTCTTGGGAGTACGTGTCCGATAGAGGTAAGATATCAACTATAGGTCGAGGTATGGAGAGATGGAATGATAGCCATCGATTTTTTGTGAGTCCCGCTTAAGTCAAGAAATTTATTCTTAATGTCATGGCTGGCGTGGCATGCCAGCGGGGCATCCAGAGTGAATTTAGAGCGACAGGTGTCACTCACCCATCAGTGGATGAGTAGAGAGTGGTCAAACGAGGCTAGAGAATCTTAGACCCCAAATAGATCTCAACTGTATTTTGGGAGATCATGACTTGCGTCTACGTCCGTCCATCGAGGAGAGGGTAATATTCATCAATACCTTGATTTCGGAGCAGTGAAATTGCTCAAGACATTCTAACTTCGAATGGATGGCATTGAAAGGGAATATTGTTCGATACTGTATCCGTCGGAGGTGAGTGATGAGGGTACTAGTTGAGAGTCCGAGTGATAACAACGATAGGCCTACGTGGATCAAAATCTCCTTGTGGCAGGATTGATAGGCCCCACATAGGTGCTACATTTTCTCCATGTCACATGGATGCCACATGTCAGTGGTATAGAGGTAAAAAGAACCTAATAACTTTGGAAGGCCATAAACTTCAATCTAGATCTTAGTTTTGAGTGAAATTTCCACCGTTGGGAAGCTCTCGATGAGTAGAAGACAATGGAGCCGTAAAAAAGAGGATTTCAGATAGTTGAGAAAAGCGTAAATCCTTATATCCCTACCCTTATGGGTTGGGTGTGTGACATTCTTCTTTGGAATATACACAGTAATCAACTTTGCTTCTCACAAACCCAAAAATAAGGATGTATGAGTCGAATTTTTGGTACCACATCCTTGGTGATTGCTTTATACCATAAAGGGATCATTTCATTTTTCACACCAAATCTTTCTTTCCCTTTACAACAAATCTTTCAGGTTGTTTCATGTAGATTTCCTCTTCTAGGTCCCCGTGTAGGAACGATGTCTTCACATCCATATGTTCTATTTCTAGATCAAATGTTGCAGCCAGAGAAATTAGTACTCTAATGGAAGTTGATTTTTCAACAAGGGAAATAATCTCACCGAAGTCGAATCCTTCGACTTGGGAATACACTTTCACTACCAACCGAGCTTTGAATTTCTTGACTTGACCTATTGCATTCATATTCTTCTTGAATACCCATTTGCTACCGACAAGATTTCTTCCACTAGGTAATTTGAATAAGTCCCATGTCTCATTCTTGTGCAAGGATTCCATCTCTTCGACAATGGTGTCCTTACAGAGTTTTCCCTTTGTTGAGTCTACTACCTCCTCGACTGGCTTGTGCTCATTTTCAGTGGTAGTTAACACGAATGTGGAACGAAATTCAGGTGGACTATACCTTTTGACTGGTTTTCTTATTTGGTCTAACCTCTTTACAAATGGGATCGATTGTTCCACCTCTTACTCTTATTCAATCAACTCATCTAAATCATCTTATTTGTTCCTCAATTCAAACCACATCTTCTTTAGATTATTCTCGATCTGAAAAATTTCTTCAGGCTCAGACTTACTTCCGCCTTATTTGAAGACCACATCTCGATTGTGCACTATTTTCCTTGATGTAGGATCCCAAAGCTTATATTCTTTCATTCCTTCTTTGTATCCAATGAAAATACATATGAATTCCTTCTTGTCCATATTGCTCCTCTTTTCCTTGGGAACATGCACAAATGCATCATATCCAAATACCTTGAGATGTGAATCTGAAGGCTTATTACCCAACCATACTGCATGTTGAGTCGTGTTGACTAGCACCAATGAATGAGACATATTCAATAGATATTTTGCAGTGTTGATTTCCTCTGCCTAGAATTCTTATGTGAGCCCATCATCACTGAGCATGCTCCTTGCCTTGTCCATCGATGTTCTATTCATTCTCTCAGTGACTCCATTTTTCTGTGGGGTATGTGGTGTGGTATTTTGGCATGCTATGCCACACTGCTTGCATAAATGATCAAATTCCTTTCCACAGAATTCACCACCGTTGTCAGTTCTCATCACCTTAATATTCTTATATGTCTGGTTTTCTACAAGATATTTAAACTCTTTGAATTTCTCGAAAACCTCTTATTTATTCCTCATGAAATATATCCATGTCTTCCAGGAAAAATCATCTATGAAGGAGACATAATACAGGGATCCACCAAGTGAAGGAACTTAAATAAGGCCAAACACATCACTATGAACCAATTATAGAACCCCATTTTCCCTTGTCGCTCCAGACGGGAACTTCACCCGTCTTTGTTTACCATATAGACAATGTTAACAAAAATCAAATTATAAATTACACTCAGGAAATTCTTCGACCATACCTTTGTTATGCATAGCTCGAAGTCCTTTTTTTTCTATGTGTCCCATCCTCTCGTGCCATAGCATGGTCATATTGACTTTATGATGACTTTTCGAGTCGATTTGAATCGACTCATCCTGACTCGAGTCGATTCAAGTAGAAGTCGAGTTAACTTTTGGAACAACGATGTTGTTTCATCCAGTCAAGTCGACACTCCCTAGTAACTTGTATAGGGTTCCAATCTGAACTCCTTTCATTAAGACCATAACACCTATCACCATCTTGCATGAATCCTTATGAAATAGAGTGTGCACCCATGCATCACTCATCTTTCTAACAAATATATGGTTTCTTTCAAAACCTGAAATGTGTAGCACACTTGGAAGGGTTCTACTTCTTCCATCTTGCAGTATCAGTCGAACTCTTCCCTGTCCGACAATTTTAGTTCTCAAGTCGTCCCCCAAGAACACATCTCCTCCTTCATATCATTCATATTTGTAGAACCATTCTCTATGTGGTGTCATATGATAGGATGCTCTTGATTTGATCAAGCAAACATATCAATCCGTCTGTGTACTAGTTGACGCCAGGTACACATCACATCCCTTATCTGGAGTTGTCTTTCTCTCAGTCGACTGCTTCTCGTCGGATCCTGTATTAACTTCCATTTCCTTCGAATTTTAGTCCATTTTGTAATTCCCAACTTTACCGCATTTCCAACATCTTCTTGTCGACTGAACAAAGGATCTAGATCTACCCTTCGACTTATAATTTCTACCAGATAATGTGCCTTTATCTCTGTCAACCAGTTGATCTTTCACCACTAAAGCATGTTTGGTCGATCCTTCCATGTTCTTCCTTCTCATTTCTTCTAATAGTAGATATGAAACCACGTCTTCTAGCGCTAATGTGGTTGTATTACTCCCTATATCCATGACTAAGCTATCCCAGGATTTCGACAAAGAACATAATAGGATAATACATTTCTCCTCCTCGGTGATTTAATATCCACATAAGATAACTGGCTTATAATGGTATTACACACATTTAAATGCTTAGTCATTGAACTTCCATCACTTATCCTCAGAAGATACTATTTATTTCTGAGAAACAATTCATTTACCAAGGATTTCAACTGGTACAAGCTCCCCAACTTGTCCCACGGTTTCTTGGTTGAATCTTCACATTAGACATTTAGCAACACCAAATCTGCAATATAAATTTGAATCGTACTCCTTACTCTTCTCTCAAGTTTTTCCCATTCTTCCGTCGACATACCTGTTAGCATGGTACCTAGACATAATGCTATCCATTGTTCTCGATCTACAAGGATATCTTCAATTTTAAGATTACAAAGCTCAAAAGTCTAGCCATTGAATTTTTCGATCTCTATTCTCAAGCTGCTCGCCATGCTTTAACACAATTCTTTAAAGATTTATAACTTACAACTCTTATTAAACCTAGGGTTTAGCTCAGATCCAAGGTTGTTAAACCAAGATTTGATACCACGTGTTAAGAAATGAGGAGCACTTCCACGCTAAACCTAGCAGAAGAGAGGAAGACATATTTAATCAAGGAAGTAAATGAAAAATCAAACACATAGTACACATAGATTTTACCCTGGAAACCCAAACTGGGAAAACCAATATTCCTTGAGAATTCTTCTCTCTTGTTGTCTTATTCATTTAGAATAAAAGGTTACATGTCTAACCTTGGTCCACACCTAAGACACAATCGACATCATACCCTCTTGCTTACACAAGAACAACCCTATAGCCAATTCTGCTTACATCTACATGACCAACAACCTCTACGATTTCATCTAAAGATTGATTCATTAGCTTTTACAACATTACACCATGCATTGTTTATAGTATTTACAGTAGGAAAAACCCTAAATAAAAGGCACCCAAAAACGGTTACAAATCCATGTAGATCACTGGCTACAAATCTCGTGAATCTCGGGATTCTGTTACAGTTGATTACCAAGTCAGATTGCCAGTTGACTACCAGTCAGCCTTCATTTAGTCTTTAGTTGGTTGCCACATGCCCTCTTGTCGACCTCTTGTCGGTTGACCTCTTTGACTTTACACGGTTGATCCACCTCGACCTTCGACTTGCTGTCAATGTCTTCGACTTCGTCTTTACTCGGTCAAACCACCTTGACCTTCGACTTCATCTTTACCTGGTCGAACCACCTCGAACTTCGAATTTGACCGTCAGTCGATCCACCTCGACTAGACTTTCATTGCAAAGAATATAACAACCCAACAGATTGGGTGTGAAAGCTATACTCTCCTTCACAGGTAGTCAATTCCCCTTTTTCCCACCAAGTCAGGGCCTCCACGAATTTTCCCAGTTTCCTTCCAGTTGGATAACCTTTGCATGCATGAGTCCCTTCACTGCTATAGAGTCCCTCAATGCCCTCCTTTCTCAGTGTAGGTTTTCTATCCAACACACATTGGAGTCACGACCCTCCTTCCAGGTCAGGTTGGGGTCTTCTCTGCTCAAGATTCAACAAAAAGATTCCCTTGAAGCTTGACTCTTTTCTTCTTCTCTTCCTTGCTCTACCCTACTCTCTACTTCTTATGCTAGGACTCTCCTCCTTCTACAATTCCCTCCTTAGTCTATCTTCCTTCCCCCCGAAGGCTCATGATTTCTCTTCCTCATGTTAGAGGAGTTTGTGGGTCAATCCTAGAAAATGAGGTGGGTACTATTAGTACCAATGGTTGACATTATTTAGTTGTCCAACCATTTCTCCATACCTCCTTCATTGTGGGTGGTTGGCTACTCAACTAGCAACCCCCTTCATTCACTGATTTTGGAAAATGAGAAGAGAGGGAAAAATAACCTCAAATATGAATTTCGGAAATGGGCACTACAACTCTTATGCAAGGAAATCCTTTCCCTCTCATTGGTTCCACTCGTAGTATCATGGTTTGCATCGATGCTCCATCCCTTTAGTTAGCTGTCCAACAAGCTTTCATTAACAAACTATATATTTATATAGTTGAGCTTGTCCATTCTAGTCTTCTAACAAACAATTATCGTTGTCACAAATCATGGCGACATTAAGTCATAGTTATAATTACAGACTGGGGAAAAACAAGGAGTTATAGGTATGGCAAGGTCTTAGAATGATTTTAAAGGTTGTAAATATAATTTCTCATTGCAAATTTTCATATGTAAAACCAAGTTTTAAGTCAAAAAATGTTTTTGGCAAAACACTTTTTCAGACAATTGATCTTCGACTGCTCTTGGGAGATTCCTCTAGACATAATTTTTGCACCAAGTCAACATGTTATGCTATATTTAACTTTCAACCAAACGAATGTTCGAACAAACATTAGTGACATGTTTTCAGTTGAAAAATTATGTTTTTGACCGAAAACTCAAAAAATATCATCTTCCTTGTCACACTAGTCACAAAAGAGTAACCAAAATTCATGTTTTCACTCAGAGGTGGAGAAGTTATTGTTTCTTCTGCTTCATAACCAATCTCTTCAAGAACATAACTTTCATCCTAAAAAATTGCAAAATTAACCTAGTAAATATTAACCTCATTATAATTCATAATTATAAATTTTGGTTAAATGTAAACATAAATGGAATATGAACTCTTCATCATAATTATAAATTATTATTAAAATAATCATATAAAAAAAAATATATAGTTTTCTTTATTTATCCAAAATAACAAATCAACCTAAAAATATCACTTTTGTTAACCACTTATAAACCACTTATTTGTGAAAAATCCATTACTAACAAATTGCTAAATAATTGTGGAACCTTTTATATCTATGACTCATATGACCATGATCCCTTGACCATTTATGCTAAGGTGAGAATAAGAGTCTTATTGTTAAATAAAACCCCAATATAGGTAGTGAGAATACGACTATTAATTTTAATAAAAATCTCAATATTGAAGTTTTAGGTCGTATGATAATTGCTCAATGTAGGATTTAGTCTTATGATTCAAATTTTAGTCAATGTACGAGATTTAGTCCTATTTAGTTGGTGATTCAAATTCTGTGAATATATTTTCTGATACCTAAATCTATATATTATATATAAAAAATAGAAAATGAATACAAACCTTCAGATAGTCCCAGAAAACATATATTATAATAGAAGATGAATACAAAAGTTGAAATCTTTCATAAAGTGCAAAAGACAAATGAGGAATCAAGCCGCCAATAAAATCAATGCGACATGACATACTCGTGGAGATTTACCATCCTGTGAAAAGATTAATAATAATATTGGTGTTATTGCAGGTTTTTTTCTTTGACAATCCAGAAGGGAGTGGATTAACTACAGAAGGGACTGGATTAACTCTGGAGAAATTTATTTTTTATTTTTTGGTAAGTTTTTTTATGGTTTGTTTTTAAATTTTTGGTCAATTTAGAATTTTGATCAATTTTTTGAGTATTTAAATTTGTTTAAAATGGAGTAAAATCCCTGAAATAAGGTTTTGCTATACATAAAACTTTGATCCATACAAAACTCAGACTACCTTCAAACCTATATTTTTTACCTGAAAAATAGAACTGGAAAGAAAGAAAATATTACTTCCAAGTTAACCTACTCCATCCAAAAGCCATGATAATATACAAATAATACCATTTTTATTGCATGCATTTATATATAAATAATATCAAATTTTGTTAAATGCATTCTTTCCTTGATTCTAGAAGCCATGATAATATATAAATATTTGCACAGGTATGACTTTTTAAAGTATTCAGAATACTTTAAACTTTAATGGTACCTGCACTGCCATTTTATTACTGGCTGGCCTGTTATTAAATTAGAAATTTTGACAGAGAAGTTTTGGTACTTTAATGGTACCTGCACTGCCATTTTATTACTGGCTGGCCTGTTATTAAATTAGAAATTTTGACAGAGAAGTTTTGGTAAGATGGCCTAACATCGCGACGCGCCATCTGCCACAGAAAAAGAGAACTGCACAAGAAATTCCCATAAATAGTTCTGTAGATTGAATTGACACTGGGGATACATAGAATCCACCTACTTTGGAGACATTCGACAGAAAAAGGTTTTGTGGCCCTGTGATGAAAGCCACGTGATACCAAATCCTGGAAAACACTATGGTGGCAGAGCAACGTCCTGGAAACAAGCTATCTTATACAAGGGAAGACTGCAAAGATTACCTACTACGCACGTCAATTCATACTATATAAATATTTGTTTTGCATGGTGTCTGAACATGAACATGCTTTTATATACAAATTGAAATTCATACCTCCAGCCTGTGTCTATTATAATCATAACTGAGACAATTTAGTTCAGTCCATCCCATCTATGGTTGCAGGAAGACTCAGAATGGGCATATATCCTGGCTGCTCTAAAGAGGATGGCGGCCTCAATCGCGGGGCTTGGACGGCTCAGGAGGATATGATTTTGAGAGAATATATCAACACTCATGGTTGCATTGGTTGTTGGAGATCTCTCTCTACCAAAGCAGGTAATATAATCATCACACTATCCAATAATTCTCAGGTACTTTGTTGTAGTAGAACAGAAATATCCATTGTGGATATATATATCATATGCAATGGAAATTCTTCAAAGCAAGCTCCATATTAAGGCCGGATGTAGATGGGTTTGTTGTTCGTTTAGGGTTCTAATAGTAGGGTTTGCATGGGTTTGTTGTTCGTTTAGGGTTCTAATAGTAGGGTTTGTCTACTGCAGGTCTGAAGCGCAGTGGAAAGAGTTGCAGATTGCGTTGGCTGAACTATCTTCGCCCAGATATAAAACGTGGAAACATTTCCTCAGATGAAGAAGAGCTCATAATTAGATTACATCGCCTCCTCGGCAACAGGTCTGTTGACACGATACCCTAACTCACTAGTATTATTTTCTGTGACATAAGAAAAAGCCATGATCCATGTTCAAATATGAAGCTGATTTTCAAAACGGTTTTGGGTTCTTTGAAAAACTAAAATGTAGTCTACTACTCAATTGTTAAATGTATGTACAACAGGTGGTCACTGATAGCAGGAAGATTGCCTGGGCGAACAGATAATGAAATAAAAAACTACTGGAATACTCATCTGAGCAAGAAGCTTTCAGTTATGATGAAATTTGATTCCAGAAGAAGATCGCCTCCTTCGGCTGATGGGGATCATGGTATAGTGAAGTGTAAGGCTATCAGGGCTGCAACGATGTCCATGGTGAACAATTGCTCACATGAAATTAACAGCTTGGAAGCCTCAAGTACAGTGGCTAAAATGGGTTCCTCAAAATCGTCGTGGCAACTAATTTTGGAAGATTCAGAGCCCATCATGCCATTTCCACTTGCTATAAATACACAAGAGATCAGGAGCATGGAGACAGTGCATGACTCTGCTTGCTCTGGTTTTCCCACTACACTCGACCTGCCGGACTTCCCATTTTCTGAGCAATTTGCAGGTAAACATGCGGATATCAATGCGTATTCTGATATTTTTTCAGTTTCAAGCGGAGATTTCGATTTACTCTCGTCGCCATTCGATTCTCCAATAGATATGAGGGCGGGAGGGTTCTGGACTGGCAGCTTGCCTGCCCAAACTGAAGAAATCCACGAGCTATTCTGGCGCAATGACATATAGATGGATAGAGTCGTGATAAGATTTGAAAGCGAAAATAAAAGAGATTGCATATCATTGGCACGCCGCCCCCATAAAGTTCTGTAATGGCATTTTATTTGTAAAATTTTAATGCATAATTTACATGCATCTCCTGGTACTGCAATGCCTTTCTCCACCTTAGTGAACACAAGATGACGCACAAGCGTATGGATATAAAAAGAAAAATGATGGACCCACAATGTTCATTAAATTAACAACAAATATTTTGTTTATTTAATATTTATTTTCTTGTAATTTTAATGTGCTGACCAAGCGAGACACTAAATTGAATTGAGGTGTATATACCCTACTGGAATCACATGTTTTTAATCATTATGCCCACTAGATAATAATGATGGTTATTAATGTTCACTTAAAATAATTTTGATTTATAAAATTTTAAGAAAAATAAACTACTTAATTTGATTTAGAATTTTATTTGTGTTCCAAAAACTTGAAGAGAAGCATTTGTAAGGCTCTATAGTTTTGATGAGTTAAAATGTTAAGAAGGTGGGTATTGTAACAAATATTTTCAAATTGAGATGTAATGCAGGTGTATGTAAGATATTGTAAAAGAAAGTGCTTTTATTTTCAACTCTCTTAGTGTCACAAAAATGATGGATTCCTTTGACCCACTACTTAATTGTCCAACTTCTTGTTTCATTATGGAACTAGTGAGAGTTTGTTCTTGTTTTAGCAATGTTGATGTTCTTCTTTATGCTAATTAAAACATAGAGATACTTTTGATCTTCTAGAATAGGGTTAATCATCTTCTTATAGTATCTTAAGTTTCTCTTATCTTCCAATTCTTTATCGCACCACAATTTCTCCTTAAATGTAGATGTAATAATTTTTTTATACTATCGATATTTTGTAGAGTGACCTCTTCCTTGATTCCCTAGTGATTTAGCCAAGACTTGACATCTTTATGCCAACCTCGCTTGAGCCACAAGTGGTTTTGGAAAGAGTTTGAGGCAATCTTAGGAAGCCTCTTATGTTTCATGTTGTTTATTTTGTTCTTGTGCATTAGTTACCTAGTCATAGCCATGCTCTCAATGGTGAAAATACTCGCTTCTATAAAGAGGATAGTGTTAGAGAAACAGGATCGTGGAGCAATAAAATAAAACAAATGCGGAAATAAAACACAAAAGATACGCAATACAATAGAGACACAGATATACGTGGTTCACCCAGTGTGGGCTATGTCCACCAGAGAAATTGTCAGGTCCTTCCTCTATTATTATCCAACAAATGAAGGGATACAACCTACAACACACTCGTTGTAACTTCATCTTTTTTCTCTCATAGTCTCCTCACTCAGAATACAATATTCACAATGATCTATAGCCGCAATACATTTTCCTCATAAAAGAGGGTTTCCTTCTAGGGAAAAAAACCCTAACATAACTTCTATCTTCAGATTTGCGACCTTATAATAAACAATTCAAATTTACTATGAAATTACAATATACATTTACAAGGCAATTTTTCCTTCGGGGGATTTTCCCTCGAACCCCAACTTGTCCCCGGACCCCCTCAGTCGGGGGGATAGCCCCCCCGGACCCCTCAGGGGGGGTAACCCCCCTTACACTCCCCCACGTGGAGGAGTGTACATTCTTCTGGGGTGTAAAGTATTCATGGGGTATAAACACAATTGAAAACAAATACCTTTGAATCAAGAAGATAATCAGGCTCCACAACCAACAAATAGGATAGCATGTGTGTTGCCTTTAATTTTAAGATTATAAGTTGTAAAATGCTTTTAGATTTGCTCAATATTTCTCCAAAATTCTCTAGAGATGTTGCAACCCTAAAATTTATAACTATATAAGGTATTAGGAGTGACCAAAGTCTCAAAGAGGAGTTTCTTTTTATCCCATAGCCAAAGGTCCATTGATTTATAATTGTTTTTCAAGGCCAAAATAAGATTTCCACCCTCCATTTATCTTTTTCTCAATACTATTGTTCCGATTAAGCTTGTGATGCACATTGACTCTGAGATATTTGTATGAAGTCACTTCCTCCAAGCTATTGTTGTCATACATGAAATTATCATAAGTTATCTTTTTGGATTTGATTATCATAACCTTTGTCTTGTAAGTATTAACAATCATACCCATACTAGAGAAAAAATCTTGGAGAATGCTTATCTTCTTGTCAAGATCATAGGGACACCTCACCATAAGAGTAATGTTACTAGCATAAATAAGAACGATGATGACTATTCTAACTAAAGTCGTGACAACACACCTTGCTTCTTCCAAACAACTCTCTAACTTGTTAATGTATATGCCAAAAAGGGTAGGGACAAGGGGGAACCTCACTTAACTCCAATATTACAGTTAATATCTTCCAACCTCAATGTTTCTTAACTTGGAAATAATGTTCTCATGCAACCTTATGAATGCAACTCTCAACTCGAAAGGAACTTTTATCTCTTCTAGCCTATTCTAAAGGTTAGTTCTAGGCACTGTGTCAAACACTTTTCTAAATCCAACAAAGTAGTTCACAAGAGATTGGTTTTATTATTATGACACCCCTCTGCAATGATCCTAAGCATAATAAGGTAGTCAAAAGTTGAAAGATAGCTCCTAAATATAGCATGGTATTTAACCTTTTCTTCCTAGATTTCTAGCAATATGATGATCTTCTTTTCTAGAATAATTCCATATAGCTTGGATAAAAAAGGGCCAATCATAATGGTCCTATAACTAGAGGGGTTGTTTTTATCCCCACTTTTAAAAATAGGAACAATGAGGCTTCGATTCCATGATTTAGGGAAAACCTGTTTGATTTCCATATTGAAGAGATCATGAATGTGAGGGATGAGGATGTTAAATTTAGAGTTGCTATTAAGTAATTTTCAATTTACTAGATAATAATAGCATAAGCAGGATCACTGAGAGAAACACAATCACAAGGTACACAACATTTTATCCTGGGAAACCCTCATGGGGGAGAAAACCAAGCGAAAACTTCCATAATATAGATTGCCAATATAATTCCAAGATAAAATACCAAACACTAGAGAATATCCAAGATTGAGCAATGCGCCTCTCTCTTCTCCTTCTTCTAACTACAACTTCCTCCAAACTTGCACACTAGATGATTGACTTGAGTGAGTGAGCTAATGAGGCATCATTCTCTCTTATTTATAATAGTTGAGGAGCGTTAGGGATGTGTCTTTTCATTAGGCAGGGCTGACTTCTTCAACTAGTGGTTAAAACCACTTTAATTATCCCTATGGGGCCGAATTCTCAATTAGCATCATATAAACATGGTTTGACCAATCCACAAAAGGGGATTTGGTCATACATAAGTCTCGACATGATCAATCCACAAAAGGGGATTGAGATATAAGATAATAACTCAATTATAATTAGAATATTCTTCAGAGTTACAATATTTCAACACTCCCCCTTAACGAGAAGGGTATTCTACAATACAAAATCATCAGGAGAGAAAGAGAGTAACAACATCATCAACGTCTTGGAACATTGACTGGCACATCTATAAATCATCAAATTTTTTTCTCATCATCAATATCATCATCGTTCACATCATGGAGTTGGAATAACATCATCATCATCGTTCACAACATGGAGTTGGAATAACATTATCGACATTGTTCACAACATGGAGCTGGAATCTGAAACATCAATATCAGTTAGTATAAAACTATAACAACAACATCAATAGCACTAAGATGATACAACATCATCAACAACATGAGTTTGATACAACAACATCATCAACAACATGAGGTTGGAGCAATAACAACATGAGGCTGGAGCAAAAACATCATCATCATATAGAAACATAATGAGGCAGGTGCAAAAACAACATTTTGTGGTACATTGACAGTTCCTAGGGATTTGCCTAAGAATCATAATATTCCCTGGGATATAAAATCCTAATGAAGATACCATGTGGTACTCTGATAGACCGTCCTTAC
>JASDQU010689713.1:62802-76737 GCA_032191745.1 Picea mariana
TGTGGCAGATGGCGCGTCGCGATGTTAGGCCATCTTACCAAAACTTCTCTGTCAAAATTTCTAATTTAATAACAGGCCAGCCAGTAATAAAATGGCAGTGCAGGTACCATTAAAGTTTAAAGTATTCTGAATACTTTAAAAAGGTCATACCTGTGCAAATATTTATATATTATCATGGCTTCTAGAATCAAGGAAAGAATGCATTTAACAAAATTTGATATTATTTATATATAAATGCATCCAATAAAAATCGTATTATTTGTATATTATCAGGGCTTTCGGATGGAGTAGGTTAACTTGGAAGTAATATTTTTTCTATAGTTTTATTTTTCAGGTAAAAAATATAGGTTTGAAGGTAGTCTGAGTTTTGTATGGATCAAAGTTTTATGCATAGCAAAACTTTATTTCAGGGATTTTGTCCCATTTTAAACAAACTTAGATGCTCAAAAAATCGATCAACATTTTGAATTGGTCAAAAATTTAAAAACAAACCACAAAAGAACTTTTAAAAAAATAAAAAATAAAAATTACTCCCTTCTGTAGTTAATCCACTCCCTTCTGGATTGTCAAAGAAAAAAACATGCAATAACACCAATATTATTATTAATCTTTTCACAGGAAGGTAAATCTCCACGAGTATCTCATGTCGCATTGATTTTATTGGCGGCTTGATTCCTCATTTGTCTTTTGCACTTTATGAAAGATTTCAACTTTTGTATTCATCTTCTATTATAATATATGTTTTCTGGGACTATGTGAAGGTTTGTATTCATTTTCTATTTTTTATATATAATAAATAGATTTAGGTATCAGAAAATATATTCACAGAATTTGAATCACCAACTAAATAGGACTAAATCTCGTACATTGACTAAAATTTGAATCATAAGACTAAATCCTACATTGAGCAATTATCATACGACCTAAAACTTCAATATTGAGATTTTTATTAAAATTAATAGTCGTATTCTCACTACCTATATTGGGGTTTTCTTTAACAATAAGACTCTTATTCTCACCTTAGCATAAATGGTCAAGGGATCATGGTCATATGAGTCTTAGATATAAAAGGTTCCACAATTATTTAGCAATTTGTTAGTAATGGATTTTTCACAAATAAGTGGTTTATAAGTGGTTAATAAAAGTGATATTTTTAGGTTGATTTGTTCTTTTGGATAAATAAAGAAAACTAAATCTTTTTTTTTTATATGATTATCTTAATAACAATTTATAATTATGATGAAGAGTTCATATTCCATTTATGTTTACATTTAACCAAAATTTATAATTATGAATCATAATGAGGTTAATATTTACTAGGTTAATTTTGCAATTTTTTAGGATGAAAGTTATGTTCTTGAAGAGATTGGTTATGAAGTGGAAGAAACAATAACTTCTTCACCTCTGAGTGAAAACATGAATTTTGGTTACTCTTTTGTGACTAGTGTGACAAGGAAGATGATATTTTTTGAGTTTTCGGTCGAAAACATAATTTTTCAACTGAAAACATGTCACTAATGTTTGTTCGAACATTTGTTCGGTTGAAAGTTAAATATAGCATAACATGTTGACTTGGCGCAAAAATTATGTCTAGAGGAATCTCCCAAGAGCAGTCGAAGATCAATTGTCTGAAAAAGTGTTTTGCCAAAAACATTTTTTGACTTAAAACTTGGTTTTACATATGAAAATTTGCAATGAGAAATTATATTTACAACCTTTTAAAATCATTCTAAGACCTTTCCATACCTATAACACCTTGTTTTTCCCCAGTCTGTAATTATAACTATGACTTAATGTTGCCATGATTTGTGACAACGATAATTGTCTGTTAGAAGACTAGAATGGACAAGCTCAACTATATAAATATATATTTTATTAATGAAAGCTTGTTGGACAACTAACTAAAGGGATGGAGCATCGATGCAAACCATGATACTACGAGTGGAACCAATGAGAGGGAAAGGATTTCCTTGCATAAGAGCCTTGGTGCCCATTTCCGAAATTCATATTTGAGGTTATTTTTCCCTCTCTTCTCATTTTCCAAAATCAGTTAATGAAGGGGGTTGCTAATTGAGTAGCCAACCACCCACAATGAAGGAGGTATGGAGAAATGGTTGGACAACTAAATAATGTCAACCATTGGTACTGATAGTACCCACCTCATTTTCTAGGATTGACCCACAAACTCCTCTAACACGAGGAAGAGAAATCATGAACCTTCAGGGGGAAGGAAGATAGACTAAGGAGGGAATTGTAGAAGGAGGAGAGTCCTAGCATAAGAAGTAGAGAGTAGGGTAGAGCAGGGAAGAGAAGAAGAAAAGAGTCAAGCTTTGAAAGAAGTTTTTTGTTGAATCTTGAGCAGAGAAGACCCCAACCTGACCTGGAAGGAGGGTCGTGACTCCAATGTGTGTTGGATAGAAAACCTACACTGAGAAAGGAGGGCATTGAGGGACTCTATAGCAGTGAAGGGACTCATGCATGCAAAGGTTATCCAACTGGGAAAATTCGTGGAGGCCCTGACTTGGTGGGAAAAAGGGGAATTTATGTTGTTGACTACCTGTGAAGGAGAGTATAGCTTTCACACCCAATCTGTTGGGTTGTTATATTCTTTGCAGTGAAAGTCTAGTCGAGGTGGATCGACTGATAGTCAAATTCGAAGTTCGAGGTGGTTCGACTAGGTAAAGATGAATTCGAAGGTCAAGGTGGTTCGACCGAGTAAAGACGAAGTCGAAGACATTGACAGCAAGTCGAAGGTCGAGGTGGCTCAACCGTGTAAAGTCGAAGAGATCAACCGACAAGAGGTCAACAAGAGGGCATGTGGCAACCAACTAAAGACCGAATGAAGGCTGACTGGTAGTCAACTGGTAATCTGACTTGGTAGTCAACTGTAACAGAATCCCGAGATTCACGAGATTTGTAGCCAGTGATCTGCATGGATCTGTAACTGTTTTTGGGCACCTTTTATTTAGGGTTTTTCCTACTGTAAATACTATAAACAATGCGTGGTGTAATGTTGTAAAAGCAAATGAATCAATCTTTAGATGAAATCGTAGAGGTTGTTGGTCATGTAGATGTAAGCAGAATTGGCTACAGGGTTGTTCTTGTGTAAGCAAGAGGTTATGATGTCGATTGTGTCTTAGGTGTGGACCAAGGTTAGACATGTAACCTTTTATTCTAAATGAAAAAGACAACAAGAGAGAAGAATTCTCAAGGAATATTGGTTTTCCCAGTTTGGGTTTCCAGGGTAAAATCTATGTGTACTATGTGTTTATTTTTTCATTTACTTCCTTGATTAAATATGTCTTCCTCTCTTCTGCTAGGTTTAGCGTGGAAGTGTTCCTCATTTCCTAACACATGGTATCAAATCTTGGTTTAACAACCTTGGATCTGAGCTAAACCCTAGGTTCAATAAGAGTTGTAAGTTATAAATCTTTAAAGAATTGTGTTAAAGCATGGCGAGCAGCTCGAGAATAGAGATCAAAAAATTCAATGGCCAGACTTTTGATCTTTGTAATCTTAAAATTGAAGATATCCTTGTAGATCGAGAACAATGGATAACATTATGTCTAGGTACCATGTCGACAGGTATGTCGACGGAAGAATGGGAAAAACTTGAGAGAAGAGCAAGGAGTACGATTCAAATTTGTCTTGCAGATTTGGTGTTGCTAAATGTATGACGTGAAGATTCAACCAAGAAACTGTGGGACAAGTTGGGGAGCTTGTAGCAGTTGAAATCCTTGGTAAATAAGTTGTTTCTCATAAATAAATTGTATCTTCTGAGGATGAGTTATAGAATTTCAATGACTGAGCATTTAAATGTGTGTAATACCATTATAAGCCAGTTATCTTATGTGGATATTAAATCACTGAGGAGGAGAAATGTATTATTCTATTATGTTCTTTGTCGGAATCCTGGGATAGCTTAGTCATGGATATAGGGAGTAATACAACCACATTAGCGCTAGAAGACGTGGTTTCATATCTACTGTTAGAAGAAATGAGAAGGAAGAACATGGAAGGATCGACCAAACATGCTTTAGTGGTGAGAGATCAACCGGTTGACAGAGATAAAGGCACATTATCTGGTAGAAAGTATAAGTCGAAGGGTAGATCTAGATCCTTTGTTCAGTCGACAAGAAGATGTTGGAAATGCGGTAAAGTTGGGAATTACAAAATGGACTGAAATTTGAAGGAAATGGAAGTTAATACAGGATCTGACGAGAAGCAGTCGACTGAGAGAAAGACGACTCCAGATAAGGGATGTGATGTGTACCTAGCGTCGACTAGTACACAGACGGATCGATATGTTTGGTTGATCAAATCAGGAGCATCCTATCATATGACACCACATAGAGAATGGTTCTACAAATATGAATGATATGAAGGAGGAGATGTGTTCTTGGGGGATGACTCGAGAACTAAAATTGTCGGGCAGGGAAGAGCTCGACTGATACTGCAAGATGGGAGAAGTAGAACCCTTCCAGGTGTGCTACACATTTCAGGTTTTGAAAGATATATTTCAGCAAGATGAATGATGCAGGGGTGCACACTCTATTTCATAAGGATTCATGCAAGATGGTCAGAGGTGTGATGGTCTTAATGAAAGGAGTTCAGATTGGAACCCTATACAAGTTACTAGGGAGTGTCGACTTGACTGGATGAAACAACATCATTGTTCCTGAAGTCGACTCGACTTCTACTTGAATCGACTCGACTTAGGCTGAGTCGATTCAAACCGACTCGAAAAGCCATCATAAAGTCAATATGACCATGCTATGGCACGGGAGGATGGGACACATAGAAAAAAAAGGACTTCGAGTTATGCATAACAAAGGTATGGTCGAAGACTTTTTTGAGTGTAATTTATAATTTGATTTTTGTTAACATTGTCTATATGGTAAACAAAGTCGGGTGAAGTTCCCATCTGGAGCGACAAGGGAAAATGGGGTTCTATAATTGGTTCATATTGATGTGTTTGGCCCTATTTCAGTTCCTTCACTTGGTGGATCCCTGTATTATGTCTCCTTCATAGATGATTTTTTCTGGAAGACATGGATATATTTCATGAGGAATAAATAAGAGGTTTTCGAGAAATTCAAAGAGTTTAAATATCTTGTAGAAAACCAGACATATAAGAATATTAAGGTGATGAGAACTAACAATAGTGGTGAATTCTGTGGAAAGGAATTTGATCATTTATGCAAGCAGTGTGGCATAGCACACCAAAATACCACACCACATACCCCACAGAAAAATGGAGTCGCTGAGAGAATGAATAGAACATCGATGAACAAGGCAAGGAGCATGCTCAGTGATGATGGGCTCGCACAAGAATTCTAGGCAGAGGCAATCAACACTACAAAATATCTATTGAATATGTCCCATTCATTGGTGCTAGTCGACATGACTCAACATGCAGTATGGTTGGGTAAGAAGCCTTCAGATTCACATTTCAATGTATTTGGATATGATGCATTTGTGCATGTTCCCAAGGAAAAGAGGAGCAATATGGACAAGAAGGAATTCATGTGTATTTTCATTGGATACAAAGAAGGAATGAAAGTATATAAACTTTGGGATCCTACATCAAGGAAAATAGTGCACAATCGAGATGTGGTCTTCAAATAAGGCGGAAGTAAGTCTGAGCCTGAAGAAATTTTTCAGATTGAGAATAATCTAAAGAAGGTGTGGTTTGAATTGAGGAATGAATAAGATGATTTAGATGAGTCGATTGAATAAGAGTAAGAGGTGGAACAATCGATCCCATTTGTAAAGAGGTCAGACCAAATAACAAAACCAATCAAAAGGTATAGTCCACCCGAATTTCGTTCCACATTCGTGTTAACTACCACCGAAAATGAGCACAAGTCGGTCGAGGAGGCAGTAGACTTAATAAAGGGAAAACTCTATAAGGACACCATTGTTGAAGAGATGGAATCCTTGCACAAGAATGAGACATGGGACTTATTCAAATTACCTAGTGGAATAAATCTTGTCGGTAGAAAATGGGTATTCAAGAAGAATATGAATTCAACAGGTCAAGTCAAGAAATTCAAAGCTCGGTTGGTAGTGAAAGTGTATTCCCAAGTCGAAGGAGTTGACTTCTGTAAGATTATTTCCCTTGTTGAAAAATCAACTTCCATTAGAGTGCTAATTTCTATGGCTGCAACATTTGATCTAGAAATAGAACATATGGATGTGAAGACATCGTTCCTACACGGGGACCTGGAAGAGGAAATCTACATGAAACAACTTGAAGGATTTGTAGTAAAGGGAAAGAAAGATTTGGTGTGCAAAATGAAATGATCCCTTTATGGTATAAAGCAATCACCAAGGATGTGGTACCAAAAAATTGACTCATACATCCTTATTTTTGGGTTTGTGAGAAGCAAAGTTGATCACTGTGTATATTCCAAAGAAAAATGTCACACACCCAACCCATAAGGGTAGGGATATAAGGATTTACACTTTTCTCAACTATCTCAAATCCTCTTTTTTACAACTCCATTGTCTTCTGCTCATCGAGAGCTTCCCAACGGTGGAAATTTCACTCAAAACTGAGCTCTAGATTGAAGTTTATGGCCTTCCAAAGTTATTAGGTTTTTTTTAACTCTATACCACTGACACGTGGCGTCCATGTGACACCTCATCACATTTTCCATCTGACATGGCGACAATGTAGCACCTATGGGGGGCCTATCAATCCTGCCACAAGGAGATTTTGATCCACGTAGGCCTATCGTTGTTATCACTCGGACTCTCAACTAGTACCCTCATCACTCACCTCCGACGAATACAATATCGAATAATATTCCCTTTCGATGCCATCCATTCGAAGTTATAATGTATTGAGCAGTTTCACTGCTCTGAAATCAAGGTATTGATGAATATTACCCTCTCCTCGATGGACGGACGTAGACGCAAGTCATGATCTCCCAAAATACGATTGAGATCTATTTGGGGTCTAAGATTCTCCAGCCTCGTTTGACCACTCTCGACTCATCCACCGATGGGTGAGTGACACCTGTCGCTCTAAATTCACTCTGGATGCCCCGCTGGCATGCCACGCCAGCCATGACATTAAGAATAAATTTCTTGACTTAAGCGGGACTCACAAAAAATCAATGGCTATCATTCCATCTCTCCATACCTCAACCTATGGTTGATATCTTCCCTCTATCGGACACGTACTCCCAAGACATCAGAGGATTACTCTAAGTCCTTCGAAGTCATACTCCAAAAAATAGTCAACGATGAGCCAGCTTGACTCGCACTCAATCCAGTCACCTAATCAACTGCTGACACATGTCTTCACACTAATGCTCCCAATCAGATCTCACCATTCTGACTTACTAAGTGGGACCCATAATTATCACCGATTGAGGATTCATCCCTCCCTCTTCCATATCTATGGTTCACACTAGCTCGAATTCGGGATCTTTTCTTCGTGGTTATTCTCATGGCACATGAAATTTCCTTTTGAAGGCCTCACTTCGAAAGGTTTGTTTTGGAGTCTTTCCCACGATGTTCAAGGGATCTCTTTGCCACGATGACTCTAAACATCCTGCCAATCAATGGTCATGATCTCTTCAGATCAACGGTTATTTTTCTCCGCTGACCAACACAGGGTTTACAGAATCATAATTGTTCACTCTAAGGACTTAGCCAATTTTTGAGTTCTGCAAGACTTCGATTCCTACTTTCGTGAATTCAAAATGATTATGCGGAAATTAAAAACTTTCAAACTTAAGATTAAATCCTCACATGATTTGCAGGCTCTCCACACAGGGAACATATAGAGTATTCGAGTAGGTAGCAGTTTGTATTTATTCATTTTAACAATTTAACCAGACAATAGCAAACATCACAACACAACTCATCTTACAACATTCAAAATCATAGGATAAGTAAAAAAACATTATCTTAGATATAGACATTCATATGTTCTATCATACAATTGTTTCATTCATGAGCATTCACATAAATTATTCACAGTCAGTTTGAGTACAGATGAACACTTATCTGATAGGGAAATAATCCAATCCAACTGACCGAGAGAGGGTGCCTTTCCTCCCAACCTTAGTCCTTGTTATAGAGTCACTTCCTACAACACGCCACCCCCATGCAAATCCATGATACCACCAAGGAAATTGACTTGGCAGGGTTTCGATTCTGCGATGATACAGGAAGGTTATTCTTCTTATTCCTCTGACACAACATAAGTTTACACCTCCCACTGATCTTTGCTCTACAGGTGTCACACACCCACTACGACAACTAATATTTTTTTCTCTTTTTTCTTTTTCTTTCTTAACGTCTTTTCTTCGAGGAACAGAATCCCCGAATTACTATGGGGCCTAGCACAGACCTTCCCTTCCCTTATCAAGTGATTGTTGGCTATGACCACAGGCCTTACCAAAAAGGTGCTTCTGGCTTTCTTGATTCGGGGAATCACGATGCAAGTGTTCCCCTGTTCTCTGTCTTTCGAAATGTTGAAACCCAAAAGGGTCTAACAGATCCTTAGCTCCTCCCTTGGGTTGCTTTCCATACGACTGGTCCTATGGCCTGGTGCTGGTCCTCAAAATGCTTTCGGGGTTTCGCGATTCGGGAAATCGAGATGCAAGCATTCCTCCTTTCCCTTTCAGATCCCCAGAACCCGAAAGCCCGGTATCATTCGGATCTATGGTCCAGATCGTCCACTTGATAAACGGCCCGGGTTAAATCCCGAAATTCTACCTTTCGGGATTTTGGCGGGGTCTTCACTCCTATTTCCCCGATCTTCAGAACCCTGGCGACATTAGATCTTTGCCACATGTCCCTATGAACGGACGGTCCAGATTCTTTCAGGACTCCTTCTTTCTGCCACAAGACCCTGTCCGGTGACCTAGGGCTCATCCACAGAGCGCGTCGGGATTTCGCGACTTGCGAAAACGAAGGGTCTTTCCCTTGGGTTTCCCGGGTGTCGAAATGCTGAAACCCATTCATGCTTAAGCTGATTTGAGATTCTGCATACCGGGATTTCACGACTGGTGAATACAAGGGAACTTGCCCTTGGGCTTCCCGGGCACCGAAACGTCGAAACATTGAAAACCCATTCACGCTAAAACTGATTTGGGGTTTCGCATACCGGGATTTCACAACTGGTGAATACGAGGTAACTTGCCCTTGGGTTTCCCGGGTGCCGAAACGCCGAAACCCATTCACACTTAAGCCAATTCAGGATTTCACATACCGGGATTTCGCAACTGGCGAATACGAGGGAACTTTCCCTTGGGTTTCCCAGGTGCCGAAACGTCGAAAACCTGATGGAACCACTCTCTCTTGTACAAGGTTTCCAGACTTAGATCACAAAATCCTTCAACGGGTTCTTGGGTAATTATCTCCAGGCTTGGTGACCTGACTGAAAGGCCTTCCTAAATTACCAAGCTATGAACTCTGTGATAGGGGTGAAGTAAACTCGTATGTTTACTAAAGCGATAGTGCTTTCAAGGAACTCACTCTGTCTCTGGAATGCGAGGGAACTTCCCAGAAGGAGGTGCCTTTGGGAAATCAAACCAGGGCATAGCGTGAGTCAAGTAAATGGGACAAATCTCAAGGGAACGGACTCGTAATCTGAACTTATTCATTCTATACATAAACCGATTATGGTCATATAAGTATAAGCATGAATCCATTATTTCTGATCAAAACACCAGGCAAACACTTCTATAAAGAAAATCATTTATGAGTGTACAAACATGAGCATGCGTCCATTATGTTCAATTCAAGATACGAGATATAAACACTTATCAGAAAAACACTAGGTGTGACGCGACTGCTGAGAGGGGTGCTTGTTTCCACCCAACCATAGGCTCAGTGACTCCAAATGGATTTACCACTAGCCACCCCTGAGCTAGACCACGATGCTCGAGATTCAATCTCCTACTTCCAGCTCAACGGAAGTCAAGGACGAAGGTTACTCTCCTTCTCCTCTATTTAGAACTCCCTATATTTCTCGAGTTTCTCTCGGTTCTCTTCCGCGATCTCTATTGCACGTGCTCTTCCCTCTTTTTTTTCCTTCTTTTACCACACTTCCTCTCTTGCCTTTTTCTCTGCAATATTGCGTGTGGTGCGAATTTCCCCATCCGTGGTCAGGTCTGGGGGCTGTTACAGATGGGCAGTTCACCCCCATCCCCTCATTAACTCTTGAGGAGCCTCCCCACCTACCTATCTGACGAGAAATCCATTCCAGGGTCAGAGAGTTGCTTTGATATTTGAGCAAGTAAAAACCAGTACGGTACTGGCTCGGTGGAAGTTCGCACAACCATTCTAGGTCCCTTCCACCACCTATCATTAGTCATTGTGGTCTCTTTTAGCACATCCCCCTCCCAGCAGTCATGCAACACATAATCATAACATAATTTACATTCATCGACCTTCTATACAAAGGTCCGTCAAATCAAACATTCACATATTTTGTGTTTGCCATAGTTCTTGGCCAATATAGTTATTTTTACAGACTAGGGGAAACAGGGTGTTACAATTCCCTCCCCCTTAAAGGAACATTGTCCTCGATGTTCTATCTATCAATATGACGTGTATGTACAGAAGTAAACAAAATCGAATATTCCTGTTTCATGGCATCTTCCATTTCCCAGGTAGCCTCATCTGGGCCAAAATGTTTCCACTGCACCTTGACCTGTGCAATGGTTTGGTTCTTGAGTGGGGTTTCCTTTCTATCCAGTATGCATTGATGATCCGGATTATTTTCAGCACGAAATGAGAGTGGAGATATAATAAAGAAATGTATATAGATATTGCAGATATTCAATAATATAACAGAAATGTATCAGAGATGCAACCATAAACACAGATATACAGTAATACACGATTTCTATTAATCAGAGAAATGTACAGAGACTGTAAAATACAGAGTGAAAGACTCGCTAGAATGGTGGCAGCTTATCTCTGAGAAGAGATGTGACGGTTACTCGCATTCGCAAGAAGATGATTACAATGAGGCTATGAAGGCCCTTTTACAATAAACGGGAATGCCAAAATTCCTAGACATCCAAAAACTTAACCCTGGGAGATGAAGTGCCAAAAGTCATGTGGGCCCCGTTTGGGTAAGTGAGTACATCAACTTCACGGGGTCATAACTTTTGCATACAATCTCCGTTTTAGGCGTGTGATAGCTCGTTGGAAAGGTATTGTCGAGGAGATTCATTTTGGGGGATTAATTATGCCTTTGGCTATCATTGAGAACCTCTATCTCGAAAAACCTTCATTTGGACCCTCAAAATGGCCCCGGAAGTTAAAACCTGCTAAAAATAGTAAATTACCAAAATTGCCAGAAACATGTTTTGGGCCAATTGGAGAAGGTGGGTGGCCACCAATATCCACCTGGATCAATTGAGGTTCTGGTAGGAATTCTCCCTCCGATTCCACCTGGATCACAGACCAGTCAATTATATGATTAGAATCGTGTACATATTTCTTCAATAATGAAACATGGAAAACATTATGTTCTTTTACTGTGGGAGGAAGTGCTAGCCTATAGGCTACAGGTCCCACTCTATCTATAACTTCAAAGGGTCCACAATACCGAGGTGCCAACTTGGCACAAGCTCCCATCTTCAGGGAACTCTTCCTGGGCCTAACTCTGAGATATACGTGGTCTCCCGTCTTGAATTCTCTTGAAGTTCTCTTTCGGTCGACGTAACTTTTCTGTCTGTTCTGAGCGACCTTCGGGTTCTATTTTATCTGAATCACTTGTTGTTCCATTTCTTTCAGCATGTCTGGTCCAATAGTAATTATGTTTACGGGGTTACTCCAACTGACTGGAGTGTTGCACGGTCTACCATAGAGGACTTCGAAAGGACTCGTCTTTAGGGATTCTTGGTAGTCGTTGTTGTAGGCGAATTCCACTAGTGGCAGGTAATCTTCCCACTTCTTGGGTTGATGCATTACATGCATTCTTAGCATGTCTTCCAATATTTAGTTCACTCTTTCCATTTGTCCATCAATTTGAGGATGATAGGCTGTGCTAAACAGTAATTTGGTCTCCAGACCAACCATCAAGGATTTCCAAAAGTTGGANTTTGATGGGGATAAAATGGGCGGACTTGCTCAATTTATCCACCACTACCATGATGGCGTCATTCTGTTTGGTCGATGTTGGTAATCTGGTGATGAAGTCCATGGAAATGGTTTCCCACTTCTATTCTGGGATTGGTAGAGGTTGTAATAATCCTGCTGGGTGTCGGTGTTCTGCTTTAACCTGTTGGCATTCTAGGAACTTAGCTAAATAGTTAGCTATGTCTTTCTTTAACCCAGGCCAATAGAACTGTTTCCTAGTGGCCATGATCATCTTCTGATATCCCGGGTGACCAACATATGGTCTTTTATGCAATTCATCCATTACGAACCTCTTCAAGTCATCACAATCTGGAATATACAATGTATTTCTGTAAGTTAGCAGACCTCCATCTATCATCTGGTAGCCTTCATACTTTATTCCTGTGGGTTCTTGCTCCAGGTACGAGGTCATAGTCTGGAGGAATGTGTCTGTTTCTTGTGCATTCCTGACTCTTTCTTTGACATTCATCTCGCAGGTGCTCATCGCTGCCAAGTGAATTTTTTTCATACTTCTGCTAAGGGCATAAGCCACCTTATTTTCCTTTCCTTTAACATGTTTGATTTCAAAATCAAACTCACTAAGGAGGGCCATCCACCTAGCTTGTTTTGCATTGAGCTTTGGTTGGTTGAAAAGATATCTCAATCCACAGTGGTCTGTCATAAGTAGGAATTTCCTTCCTAGGAGGTAATGTCTCCACATTTTTAAGGCATGCACTATTGCGTCCAGCTCTAGATCATGGGTCACATAGTTGACTTCATGCTCATTCAATTTTCGGGATTCATAACAAACTACACTTCCTCCTTGCATAAGGACTCCTCTGAGCCCTTCCTTACAGGCATATGTGCACACGAGGAAGTCATTTTCGGGATCAACGATCTTCAGCATGGGTGCATGGATCAGAAGGTGTTTCAGGGATTGAAATCTTTCTTCACATTCTTGTGTCCATGTGAATTTATCTCCCTTCTTCTGGAGGGCAGTGATTGGACAACCAATGTTGGAGAATCCTTTTATAAATCTCCTATAGTATCCTGTTAAGTCCATGAAGGATCTGACATCCAAAACATCCTTTGGGGTAGGCCATTCCATGATAGACCTGATCTTGTCAAGATCTACTGCTACTCCCTCTTCAGATATGACATGGCCCAAGTAATGTATTTGCTTCTGGAAAAAGTCGCACTTGCTAAATTTGGCATAGAGCTGATGTTCTCTTAGTACTTGAAGCACAAATCTAAGATGTTCCTCATGTTCCTCTCTATTCTTGGAGTAAATTAATATATCGTCAATAAAAACAAGTACAAATTCGTCTAGGAATTTGCTGAGCACATTGTTCATCAAGCACATAAAAGTGGCAGGGGAATTGGTCAATCCAAATGGTACTACTACAAACTCATAGTGACCATATCTCGTCCTAAAGGCAGTTTTTTGGATGTCTTCACCCTTGATTCGGACTTGATGGTATCCAGATCTCAAGTCAATCTTTGAGAAGATGGAAGCACCTCCCAATTGATCGAACAGGTCATTGATCCGAGGTAAGGGGTACTTGTTCTTTATGGTTACCTTATTGAGTTGTCTATAATCTATGCACAGTCGGAGGGTACCATCTTTCTTTTTCACAAACAGGACTGGTGCTCCCCATGGAGACACGTTGGGTCGGATATAGCCTCTGTCCATCATTTCTGTTAGTTGTAATTTAAGCTCAACTAGCTTGGGTGTGCTCATCCTGTAGGGTGTCCTAGACACTGGCACCGCTCCTGGTGCAAGTTCTATTGAGAAGTCAATGTCCCTTCTCGGAGATAAACTCGGTACCTCTTCCGAAA
>JASDQU010689714.1:35078-50047 GCA_032191745.1 Picea mariana
AAATGTGTGCGTCAAGGTTGAAGTAGTCGATGCACCTCTCGGCTACAATATTCTATTAGGATGGAGTTGGAATTACACAATGCATGCAATTATAGCCACTATTTTTTGGGTCTTATGCTTTCCGCACGAAGGCCAGATTATAACCATTGATCAATTGTCCTTCTCTTGTCCTGAACCTTCATCGGGGGATTCCATAGTCCCGATGATTGATAACCCATAGCCAGGCACTATCAACTTAGGTGCCGGATTGTTCCTGTCGTTGATGGGAAATTTGATTATTCACCACATTCCAATGATGTAAGGTTTATTTCGACTGTCCCCGACCAGTCGAAGGCTACCATTTTTCAAGTGTCATCTTTTAAAATGAGCTACTTTCATGACCTATATAATTTACCTTCCCCATCGAATTTGGTGGAAGGGATAGGGCACCTTGGCATGGCCATGCCATTATCTGCTGCTGAGGTTGCGTACAATTTTATCCAGCAAGCCTCGGCCAACCCCGATCCGACTCCCCCACATGAGCTAGATCCATTTCTCGAGCCTATTTGGGCTCAAAACTCTCTCACCACTCATGACACTTTAGACTTAGTCTTTCCCTCTAATGAGGTGATTCTGGAGGAAATGACTGGTCTCGACAGACCTTGGTATGATCTTCACCATATATATTATTTTCTTCCTGAGCTTAGGAGTATAGAGGTAGGAGAGTTTGTTATGACAAAAATGGAGATATCCCTTGTTGTATTAACCCTCTGGCTACGCACAAAGTATATGTCGAGGGAAACATGGAAAGAATCGTTGCAATTATTCCCATCGATATCTCCAAAACCTCTGGCATCATGGAGAATGTCTTTGTCGAAGCATATTGCTCCCCCGAAGAGATTCAAATTTACACGCACTTGTTTAAAGAGTTCCGTGAACTTTTTTCTTGGTCTTACAAGGAGATGCGAGGCATCGATCCACAAATTGTTGAACATGAAATCATGACTTATCTTGATGTCAAACCAGTTCGACAAAATATTCACTTGGTCAATCCTCGAAAAGTAGCGGTAATAAAGGCTGAGGTGGAGAAAATCCTCAAAGCTGGTTTCATCTACCCCGTGCAATTGATGGAATGGGTATCGAGCTTAGTTCCTGTCAACAAGAAGCAAGGCACGATTCACGTTTGTATGGATTTTCGGGATTTGAACAAAGCTTTCCCGAAAGACAGTTTTCCAACCCTATTTATTGATTAGATTGTCGATGAGGTTGCAGGTTACAAAGTCTTTTCTTTCATGGATGGTTTTTCAGGATATAATCAAATTCAAATCAAACCTGAGGACCAACATAAAAGGACTTTTTTTTTTTTTACCTTCGGGTACCTTCCCATATCGAAAGATGCCTTTTGGCCTGAAGAATTCTAGAGCTACTTTTCAACGGGCCATGTCATTTTCTTTTCATGACCTCAAATACATAGTCGATGCATACCTGGATGATCTAGCATCACATTCTTTCAAGTGATCCGATCATCCTACCCATTTACGACTAATCTTTGAATGATGTCGCTACTATCGGATTCAATTGAATCCAAACGAGTGCAATTTTTGTGTGACATCAGGTCGTTTATTAGGTTTCATCATGTCGACAAAAGGGATCATGGTCGATCCTCTTAAGGTTGAGGTGATATTTCAATTGCCTCCCCCGCACACAATTCCCCAACTTCAGAGTTTATAGGGGAAACCAAACTTTCTTCGACTTTTTTTCGCTAATTATGCAAATATTATGAAAGGGTTCATGCATCTTTTAAAAAAGGGAGTCCCATTCTGTTGGGACGAAGCATCTCAATGCTCTTTTGATGCATTTAAACACACTTTGACGGCTGCCCCTATGCTCAGGCATCCTGATTATGGAAAATATTTCCTGTTATATGTGGCTGCTGTAGAGTCCACCATCAACATGGTCTTGGTACAAGAGGATTATGCGCTCAAGGAGCATGTTATCTATTATCTTTGCTGAGGCCTAGTGGGACCGAAACTCAACTACTCACATGTTGAGAAACCCGCTTTGGCAGCTGTTCACGCTGTCCAATGATTTCGTCACTATATATTACTCTGCAAGACCACTGTCATTGCCGTCGTCAATCCCTTTCAACATGTGTTAATGTGACATGTCATCGAAAAAAAAATTGGTCGGTGGATAGTTATCCTCCAAGAATTTGACTTGGATTTCATTTTGGAAAAATCTAAAAATTCCTTGGCCTTCGCTGAGTTAATATCAAAACTACTGGTCGAAAGTGGTGATGTTTCTCCTGAAGAGTCACCAATTAACGAAGATATTTTTCTGATTGCATCTTCAGACCCCTGGTATGGAGATATACTTGTGTATCTTTAGAATTTGAAGTTCCCTGCTTCTGCTACTCGTGATGAGCGTCGACGAAGATGACACCAAGCGTGAAATTATATCATCCTTGATGACACTTTGTATCGTTGAGGTGTAGATTTAATTCTTCAACGATGTCTTACTCCTGAAGAAGAAGATCTCGTTTTGAATGACTATCACACTAGAGCATGTAGCGGTCATATTCTGGGTTGGAAACGGTCCAAAATATTCTTCGTGCATGATACTTCTGGCCCTCTTTAATCAAATATTGTGTTGAGGTGGTTAAGAAGTGTCATCTGTGCTATATATTCTGTCGGAAGATGCAGACACACCCTGCTCTTATGTTTTCGGTCCCTTCACCAAGTGGGGGATTGATATCACTACATGTCACCTAGATTGTACTAGGGGGAATCATTATATCATCATAGTTGTAGAATAATTCACTAAGTGGTTCAAAGCTATGCCGACATTTAACAATTATAGAGAAATCACTTCCCTTTTCATTTTCAATCAGATAGTAGCAAGATTCAGTATCTCGAAGGAGATTGTCATTGACCATGGCAGTCACTTCCAGAATAAAATGATGACTAAATTAACATCAAATCTTGGGTTTAAACAAGAAAATTCGTCACCCTATTACCCTCAAGTGTATGGTCAGGTAGAATATGTGAATAAGTCTCTCAATACTATTCTTCAATGGACAAACAATTCGGCAAGTCAAATTGGCATTTGGTTTTATATTCGACGTTGTGGGCCTATCGAACTTCTGTCAAGAATGATACTGGTTTTTCACCTTTCCAACTCATCTACGGGTTGGAAGCAGTCTTACCCATTGAGTGTCAGATCCCTTCTTTTAAGTTGGCAGTGGGACTACTTCTCGACACCACGCCGCTTGAGGAACGTCTTCTATATCTCAAGCATCTCGATGAGCAGTTGCATGATGCAACCTTGGCTAACAAGGCTCATAAGAAACAAGTCAAGTGTCAACATGATTGGTCTGTTCACCCTCATATTTTATCCAAAGACGATCTTGTCCTGGTCTATGACCAAGACAAAGATCCCCTAGGGGAAGGTAAGTTCAAACCCATGTGGTTCAAACCTTTCATTATGAAATAGGTCTTAGAGAAGGTTGCTTACCATCTGGTCGATTTCGAGGGAAATKCCTTGGTGGAGCTTGGAAATGGGTTCTACCTTAAGAAGTACTACTCTTAGGTCGGTCACCTGGGTGTGGATTCTTATATATATGTATAGTATTTTATACATTTTTGTCTTTTTCATTTTATGGACGTGTAGTTATTTATGTCTTCTTTTTCATTGTGGTAGATGTCAAGTGAATCATAGGTTTACTTTGAGTTCACGAACGATGCTAGCCGATACACTCGGAGGCTTGCTTCCGCAACTTGGGTGATTTTCACACCTGGAGGCCAGTTGCTATCTTTCAGAGGTATTTTTCTAGGCAACACAACCAATAATGTTTTTGAGTACAATGCAGTGATAGAATTACTACATGATGCTTTGTCGCATGGTATTTCTTGCCTCCAGGCTTATTTAGATGCTCAACTGGTTGTGTCCCAGTTAAATGGGGTTTACCATGTTTATGATCCCACTCTTTATTGACGATTACTTAGGGTACATCTATTAGAATGATATTTTGATTATATTACTTATATTCATGTCCCTAGGTAATTTAATCATTTAACTGATACTCCAGATAATCAAGTTTTAGATTGGCATATTGCTCACATGTAAAAGTAAAACACACACATACACATGTAAATACATTTGTAAAAAATGTTATCCATAAAAAAGGAAAGATGTATATATATATATTTTAAGGGCTTAAGCCCAACGATGTATACCAATTATATTTGAGGCTTTCATGCCCACTTTGTACTCATGATATATATATATATATGTCCAAAATGGTGTCATGAGTACAAAGTGGGCATGAAAGCCTCAAATATAATTGGTATACATCGTTGGTCTTAAGCCCTCAAAATACATAGTACAAAAAGTGCTCTCGACACATAAATAGTCCAACACTATCTAAGGTCTAGGCCTATTGGCCCTGCTGTAGTGGACAACGAAATTCACAAGACACTGGAATAACTGGACCCAGGTCCGAGGAATCCCTACTACATGTGGCTGCATAGCTGGGGAAGATCCTCGATCTCGACCATAGGAATTGCACGAGTGAGAGCAGTGAAGTTCCTCTTCACTCATTGTAGGACTCTATCATCCTCTCCAGCTGGGGGTCCTCCTGCAGCTGATTGTCCTACCTCTGGTCGAGGACAACGCCTAGTCCTGATGAAGTCTCTTGGTCGAACAAGTCCCACATCTGCACATAACAAATTTGTAAGTTAGTACTCTGATGCACACAAAAAAGATATATATAAAAATTTAAAAAATTAATAACTTTAAAAAATATATGTTACGTATCTCGTCACGCTCCTCACCAAGGGTCACGGGCATGTCGGTATCTCTAAGGAAGCTAATCCCTGCATAGGGATAGTCCTCTATGACTGGGATCTGACGTGCCCACCAGTTGAAGAATTTATTGTCGAAGGACTCTTGGGTCCTTCCTCCACCCTGTCTAGGCAGTAAGACCACCCACCTACATAACGCAGGGATGGAGGCAATATGCCCCTGTGCTGTCTCTCTCGGACTGAGACTAGGCATCCTCTCAAAGAAAAAAGAGTATAAAACAGTACCAAGCCCGAAGTTCTTGTTGCTACACCTACGAAACTCTGTGAGCTGTCTCTTCATGCATACTAGCATGGTAGTACTCCAGTCAAAGATCGTTGCCTCTAAACACTGAACTGCACAATGCATCTATGCACAAGAGGCCTAATGGAGTGCTACAGATCCAGTAATCCACCTGATCATGAATAATATGACTTGCAGGGAGAGGCTGGTAATCTTGTGAATTGACACCTGAGAACCCACTTTCTCGATACCAACCTCACAATGCATCACGATATAATATTCTATGTTGTATGGGCTTGGAGGAAAATTCCTCAAGTTCACTAGTTCCCCTCTCCTAGAGAGGCCGGTCAAGAAGTAGATGTCCTCTGTGGTTGGGGTCAAGGATTGACCCTCTAACATGAATGCCTCTGCGTCGGGATGCCAATATCTACCCATGCATTAAGCAACCTTGGTTGTGCCCTCATGAACGGACACTGAAAAAATTTCCATAGGCCACACTATTTTAGCATAGCAAGGACCACATGGTCCTCCTAAACCAAGATGTCTCACTCCTCATGTTCCCTCTCTCTCCAGTGCACATACATCCTATCACACACAAAAATTGGAGAGGGTTTAATACTTGTGTTTTATTTAAAAAAAAAAGGAGGTGTATGCGGGTTGTAGTTTGGATAATCACATATGTACTCGAGCTATTTATTACTCTGTCAGAGTGCATACATGGGCTGACCTTGGACATCCTGCGTACACAGAGATGTGACCCTTTTACAAGGTCACACACCTTCCAAACTAAAAATTAAATACAAATAAATGAATTTAAAAGGAAGAGGGGGGATTTGTACTTACTTGGTCCAAGTGGGAGGGTTTTCCGTCCACCGTAGCTCCCGAAATTCACGTTTTTGATAAAAGGGGTTTTTGAATTTTTATTAATTTCCGAATTGCAATGGTAAAAATGAGCTTTCCACCTCTATTTATAGAATTTTTAGGCCCTTTTTTCCCTAATTTGGTCCCCTTTTTCACTTTTCCTGGCCTGGTGGCTACTTGATTTATCTTTTGAGTTATCTTTCGGTCATTCTGATGGACTTATCCTTTCGGTTTGGTGATTTTTTGATATGGGTTACATTTATATCGTCCCATGGTAAAAGTCATTTTTTTCAAATTTTTCATATAGGTTAGGTTGTCACTCCCATMTTTCTGAATAATGTTTACTTTTTAGCTTTTCCATAGGATTKATCCCACCGAGGTGTGACACTGAACCTTCTCAGCTACTTTAGAAGTGTCATAATTAGGTGGTAGAGCCCACCTTTACATGGATGCCCTAGGTATATCCTTTGTTGCATTTTGGCGTCTACGCTGTGAGTTTTGACTATAGGCTTGGGAGTCCTTGTTAGTCCCTCTATGATTACATATTGAATCCACATTCCTCTTGCTAATCATCATTCTTGGCCTTACCCATGAGACTCCCTAATGAGCACACTTTGTTGTCTTTCAAGCTTGCTTTAAATTTTGAAAGCAACATCCAATGAGACTGTATTTATTCTTTCCGATCTCATCTAGATTACTTGAGAAAAGTAGCCCCCCCGGAGTCTTCTTTAAGCTCTTTTTAGACTCTCTAAATTGAAAATATTTCACGCTCGCCAAACTCAAATTTGAAGGCACATCTGTCTATTGATAGTCTACCCATTTTTCGGTCAGATGTCTAATTTTACGAATAAAGGTATGCTCTAGGAACTTCGGTTCACTAGAAGAGTATTCTTAGGTGTAAGTTTAACCCTTTTCGGGCCCGAGGGACTAAATTTTTGAAAAAGGAAAATTCTCCTTGGTTTTGGTTTATCTCTTTTTCGGACCTTGGAGATTACTTACGAAAAAGGAACCCCCACGGATTCCATAGTTAATATCTTTTCAGACTCCCTAAATATGAAAAGATCACCAAGTGACCTTGTTCCTTTCACACTCGTTACATTGGTCCATAAAGAACATCTATTCATCATGATTTTAACCCCTTTTCCAGCCAATAGATTATTCCAGAAAAAGGTACACCTCAGAAGACTTGTCTTGCCAGGAGAGTTCTCCTTAGTTGTATTTTATACTTTTTCAGGCTAAGGAGACTAAACCTAGAAAAAGGTTGTGAGTCCGTAGTTAAGCTCTTTTCAGACTCCTTAAAATTGAAAAGATCGTCGGGTGATCTTTTCTCAATCACACTCGTTAAAATGGTATAAGTTTAACCCTTTTTCGAACCAACTAGAATAATTTCCAAAAAGGAACTCGATGGAGTCTTCTTTTAGTGTTTTTTCAAACTCTCTAAACATGAAAAAACCACCGAGATTACCTTCTATGGGCTCATAAAAATTCACATGGAAGGAGTCTTTTTGTGTCATGCTTAATCACAATGTGGGTCTCATCTTTACATCTTTGGCCTAATGTTGGCTCCATGTTGCTCTCAAATGAACCTTTAAAGCATTCCTTATATGAAATCCTTCCAACACTTTTGCTCTTGAGATCTGACACCTTGACCCATGGAGGAATTTTCCTCGAGTGTCCTTAGCTTGCACATGTATCCTTGCCTTGAGCATCAATATGTTCCATGCGTTTGGAACTAGTTTTCTTGTTCGTGACACTCGTTCCTTCCCTGTAACGTAGCATTCTTTTATTCTTTTTCAAGCTTGTTAAAAATTTGAAAAAGACAAAAAAAATCAAATATTCCAAAAAGAGGGGACATGATATATCAATTATTTTTTTGGTAGCAAGATAGTATTCCTTGGACAAAGCACATCCTTCCGTTTTTTCGCTAAGCATTGGGATCTATTATGACCTTAGGAATTTGTTCTCTCTACATAGAGTTGTGTCCTCCTCTATTTGGTTACTTTTCCAAACATACGGAGAGTTTGCGGTGCCTCCTGCATCACATACTTATGTCAATATTACGCTGCTTGAGTATGATAATCTTTGATGCTTTTGTACAAGGGAAGTTTTATCCAACCCGAGTTGACCATTCTGCAGTTTGTCTCTTGAATTTCATGAGTCGCCCATCCTGTGAGTCCAGTAAAGTCCAGATTCAAAATCGACAAATTTGTATTCCTGATGATCAAGATCCTCAAGTACTTCCCCAACGATATTTCGAAGACCTCAGAGTAGTGAGTCTTACACTCCTATTGTACTCCTACCTAAGCTATTGGATATATTGAATTTGTTTCTAGAGCTATGAAGTCATCTCCAACCATAGACATTGATTCTTCTTGAAGATGCATATTATATTGTACTTGAATATCATCGATTGATTTTGCGATGTAGATCCACTGTGTATTTGCTCGCGGATACACTTTATATAGACATTTCTATGACATGCATCTACAGTGTACTTGATTGAAAACCATGATTAGTTCATCCTGAGCATGGGTATGCCCTCCTTAGAGAGATTATTATTATTTTGCAGATAGCGACCTCCTGAACTCTAATCCTGATCTCACTCGACTCCCAGCCTTCCCACTGGTAAAGATATTATAATGTATGTCAGCCATTAATTTCTCTTCTGACCTCACACATTAGGAGGAATCTGTTATAGCCCTAAAATTCCCTACCTATGCATACATGACATTGGACTTTCTACTTGCACAATTTGCCAAATTACTGCTGAGGATCTCTCTTTAAAAAACCTTTTTTTGGATCATTTACACACTCTGTTGCACTACTGCCCACGTACATACGCTGGCTGCATACTAGAAAACCCACATACATATGCTAGCTGCACACTAAACAACCCACGTTTACCTCCAAAAGTTGCAAAAAATAAAAAGTTGCAAGGAATTCGTTGGAGTATACGGGCTATCGAGGGTTTCCCAACCAATTCACCCATTGTAGCCCATCCCCAAAACAAATAACTATCTTTTTGTCATATAAAAGGAGGTTTTGGGGTCTGAGTCCACCATTAAGCATTAGAATAAAGAAACTCTAACAAAATCCCTTCCCCTTTTAGCCCAAGATTTGCAACCCTTTCTGATATTTGGCCTCAACATTCCCTCTCCATCCCTCTCCCTATACAATCCATTCCCTACTTCCCATGGAGATCAGTTGATTGTGAGAGGTATTATGGGAATGATGCACTTGGAGAAGCAGTAAGAGGAGCCCAGACTAGTTTCGTGAAGCATCTGCCAACCAGAAGGTTGTAAATTTTGTAATCTTCACATATGAATAAAATAATTTTGTTTCTGTCCCAAATATTGTGTTTTTGTTCTTATTTGATTAATGCATTCACATTTGTATATGAACCCTAACATTGATAAGTAGAGATAGAATATCTAGTAGCTTTGTTGTTTAAATTGTTTGTAGGTCAACTTTTGGAGGAGACCAATAGTCCAAGAAACTACAAAGGAGAAGGAGGTCTACACCAACCGAAAGGACCTAAGGTACACCCTCTTTTCCTTCTATTATCTTTTAAGGTCAGATTGTTTGGGGTAGTTTAGAAATAGGATTGTCTTTTAAGGGATATCAATTCTCTACCTATACTCTGACCCAGTATAGTAATAGGGGGATTTTCCCCGCTAGCAACATCATAGGCTTGAGAAAATAAGTGAGAAAGGGATGCATATTATCCACTCAAGGAATTTGTTGCAAGATTTGAAACATGTTGATTTGGATTTTTTTGAGCAGTATATTTATGGAAAACATAAGAGAGTCATATTTCTCATAGTTGGGAAGAAAAAGAAGAGTGAAAATTTAGAGCTTGTGCATACATATGTATGGGGATAGACTTAGGTATTATCTCTTGGGGGATCTTATTATTATGTTACTTTTATTGATGATGTGACTAGGAAAACTTGGGTTTATTTCATTAAAAAAATGTTTTTTTTTGATACTTTTAAGAAATGGAAATCTTTGGATGAGAGTGAGATAGGAAATAAGTTGAAGTGTCTTAGATCAGAAAACGAGGGAGAATAATGTAGCAAAGAGTTTGATAATTATTGTTCATACCACGAGATTAATATATAGAAGACGATTCTAGGAGTACCACAAGAAAATTACATGTCAGAAATGATGAACAMGACAATCATGGAGTGTGCAAGGAGCATGAGATTGCATGTAGGATTKCCCTTACAGTTTTGGGCACATGTTGTGGATACTTCTGTTTACTTAATAAATAGAAGGCCTTCAAGTTCCTTTTATGGTGGCATTCCAAARGAGGCATGRACATGTAAAAAGGTAAAATCCTCATTTTTGAGGACTTTTGGCTTTAATCATTTGCCCATATTGATAGAGAAAATAGAACAAAGCTTGAGGCAAAAACCAAAAAGTGTACTTTTATTGGATATGGATTTAATGATTTTGGTTATCGTTTATGCAGTTATGAAACCAMAAAATGATTTGGAGTAGAGATGTGGTATTCAATGAGAAGTTCATGCACAAAGATCAATTGCAGGGAAAGAAAYAGGAAAATGAAAACACACAATACAAAGTGCTTGATGAAATCACATAAAATGAAATTCTAGAGGTGCCATAGAATCAAAATGTTCAACAACAACAATAGCAACATGCACTTCAAACTCTTTCAAGTGTTGTTAGAATATCTACTAGGTTAAGTATACCCATTGAATGACACTCTCCTTCAATGTATTATTTATTGTTGATTGATTTTGGTGAAATGGAAATATATGAAGAAGCGATGTAGGTAGAAACTAGAAAGAAGTGGAATAAAGACATGAAAGAGGATATGGACTCCTTGGTACATAACCAGACTTGGGAATTGGTTTGGTTTCTTGCAGGTGAAAGAGAATTGCATAATAAATGGGTTTACATGTTGAAATAAAAAGATGGAGGAAAAAAAGGTACAAGGCCAGACTTGTTGTAAAGGGGTTTGCACAAAAGAAAGGTATAGATTATGATGAAATATTTTCTCTTGTTGTTAAAATGACTTATATTAGAACTATTTTAAGTCTACTAGTATTAGAAGATTTTTATCTTGAACAATTAGATGTAAAGAGAGATTTTCTCCATGGGGATTTAGAGGAAGAGATTTATATGTAGAAACCACAAGGGTATAAGGTCAAAAGGGAGGATAAATTATTACGCAGGTTGAAGAAAAGATTGTATGGCCTAAATCAACCTCCAAGGAAGTGGTATTTTAAATTTGATAGGTTTATGATAGAACAAGGTTATAATAGATGTGATTCTAACCACTATGTTTATTTTAAGAGACTATATAATGGTATCTTTATTATCTTGTTATTGTATGTAGATGATATGCTTATTGTAGGGTCTAACATGCAAGCTATAAATGTGCTCAAAATGAAATTAGCTAATTCATTTGTGATGAAGGATTTGGCTGTTGCAAAGAAAATCCTTGGTATGAGAATAACAAGAGATAGAAAAATCACAAATTAACATTGTCTTAGGTGTTAGTCTATGGCTTACCTTTACCAATCACTAAGTCTAAATTGTCACCTATATTTGTATTATTTATTTAGGATATTAGTAATATATCCTCAAGTGATGACTAATGAGTTAGTTAAGATTGCCTAGCCTAGTCATCATGCATGATTTTAGGATCTAGAGTAAATATCTCTATGAGGTGGCATCACCCATTGTACTATAAATATGTAACATTGGAGTGAATAATTGAGTGTTGGTTAGTAAGCCTTTTCTGCCATGTTGTTGTTCCTGTTTGAATTTTATCAATTGGTATCAGAGCTAATATAGTTCTTAAGGGCCTGGTAATATTGAGATCCATGGTAGTTTTCCATGGAAGGTGAAGTGCAGCAAGAGCATGCAACAAAGATGTGCAAATTGGCACATGAGCTACATCATCGAGGAAACCAGTGATTACTCAAATTACTCAGCAATTACTATTGATAATGAGGCTAGTCACAAATCAGATTGGATGGTTGCAACGCTGATCAAGGGAAATCAAATATGGTTTGGTTGTTTAAAGTTTTGAATCAAATTGAATGTTATGTTGTTATTTGTGAAAAGGATCCCACTAGAAAGAGATCAGATCCGTTGTCTTTCAGATCAGATCCGTTTCCAAATCCGTTTCCAAAACGACTTTGTGAAAGAAATCAAAGATGTTTGCATCATATTCGTCTTCCAAAAGAGATGTAGTTGGGGATCGAAGCGTTCATGGCTCGGTAGCATATCAMAAGAAATTTCTCATCTTGCATGTCGCCTCAACCTTCATATTCTCCACGTCATTTTTTGTCTTGCACACAGCCTCCGTTCGAACCCCGTGAACACGACCTGTTGAAAAKAAAGCAACCACTCAGATCTGCGATCATGATGTAGGTATACCTGTTATTTTTCTTGTTTATGGGAAGTTTGATAGCTTCATGAAAGGTTGGAAGGTGGTTTTGAAAATAGATATTTCGAAGATGAATCAGTTCGTAGCATGATGAAAGATCATTGACAACAACATAGAGATAGTCACAATAATAATGACAGAAACATTCGCAGGTTTTGAGTAACAAATGCATATTTGTTTCTTGATTATTCTCTCTTTTATAGATCTATGAATCATTCACTTTGCCATGGATATGTACAGCAAAATAGTTTTCATTTTGTGTAAAGAAAAATAAGTGTAGATGTGCATCGTTGTGTAAAGAAATTTTTCACACTGTCAATGGATCCAATGAATACAACATGTTCTCTGTTCACCAATGATAGTGCAAATTTGATGCCCCTTCTCTGTTCATTGTATTCTATTATTGAGTTTTTATGCAAATTTGATGCCCAATAAATGAAGGATTAGTCGTCGTAGGTGAAGCAACAACAACAATTTCTTGTGGATCGTGTGCCTCTGTAACAGTTTTTCAAAATCGGATCTGAATCGATGTTGGTGCAGTTGCAAGTGAAAAATTGAACATGGATCTGATTGCCTTGGAGCTGTTCAATGTGCAAGCCAAGCAATGGAATTGCAAGCAAATCAAGGTGTGAGAGTCAATATATTGATCTACCGAGGAAAGATGGATTTGCAAAACGAAATATGCATTGACTATTTTGGACGCTGTGAGCACCTTGGAGATCGTGATAAGATGTGACCAGGAGTGGATTGCATTGGAGGCTTGCATTGAGACCAATCTGGAAAAGCCCAAGGTTGTATTGTCCCTCCATTAACAACGATCTATATAAAACATCTCCATGACAACTTCTTAAGTCAACAACCTCAACATATGGCCCCGTATGAGAATGGGAATGAGCTTTGTAAGGTCGGATTGCAGTGTGCCTTGGCAGTTATTTTTTGTCAATCAACAAATAAAAATAGTGCGTGGCACTGACAACAGTCTCAAGGATCTCTTCATCAACAATTTTCTTAACAAGCATGCCCTTCACTCGGCGTGGTTATGACAAGTTGTTATAGATTGTATTCCTTGGCAGTACATAATCGCATAGATCTCCCATGATTTCCAGATCTCCAGCAGGCAACACACGATTTTTAACAAGTAATCGATTAAGATATTCTTGTTTTTTGCACCAATTTGGCGGTGATCCAATCCAACAATCCTACTATCCAATCAAATCTAGTGATCCAGATCCACTTTGCAACATTTTTGCTGCCTGCCCAAGATATTCTGTGCTAAGATCTCCACATGCCTCCAATGGTTGTGTGCATCAACGTGTATATTTTAAAATATTATATGCCAAAAATTAAATCAAACTTTTATTGGCATTGGGAATTATAAGGAAAAGACAAAGTATTAAACTTTTTTTTTATAAATGTACATTTCAAGGGGGAAACTAGAAGATCATTGTATCAAGAATAATAAAAGTTCATTTTTTGTGGTGTTGAAGTGCCCTAGATCTGCCTGAAATTGAATAAGGGGATCTTAGGTACACCTTGTGTAGTGTGTCGGTGTTTTTCTTATGGTTGTTTTATGAGCTGATTTATGTCTAGTTTTGACATTATCTCACACACATGGAGTACAAAGAAGGTTAATGAAATCAATGCACATGATTAATACCATTCATACATGCACAATCAAGCGCAAGTAATCAAGAAGCAACAAAGTTCAAGTTGTCATCCACATCAACATTCAACAACGATTCTACATCAATCAAAGGGAAAATCAATTAAATGAAGCATTGTTAAGCATATAAATTTGTAGATCATTTACTACTTGCAATAGTTTTTGTAAGTGTCAAATCAAGTCTTTTTTCTCTATGTCCTAGATCCACCCGAAATTGAATAAGGGGATTTTAGGTACAGCTTGTGCTTGTGTGATGGGGGTTTTCAATGATTGCTTTATGTGGTGATTTTGTGTCTAGTTTTGACACTTGTAACCAATTGCATAACGCAACACACAAAAAGCACTAAGTCAAGCAGTTACAATCAAGAGCATATGATCGAGCACATACAAGCACAAATTCATGCCAATCAAGCAATTAATGAAAGGTGCAACACATCAAAAGTGGACTAGACTCTAAAGCTCCAAAACACATTCAAATTTGAAGATTAATTCAGCTTCAGAGTCAGGATTTATTGTAACATGCAAATTGTCCTTTTGTAAGTTTACTTGTCTTTTTAAAATCAATTTGAGTTGAATTGAATTTGTCATAAGGTGCATTTTCGACTGAGCCCGACATCCTAGAGTCATTTTGAGTCATAATTAACAAGGATGAGTACTTGAAACTCAAATCATTGTAATACTTTGGGATGCATTTTCGGTGATAACCGACATCCTCAACTTGTTGAAAATTTCAAGCGAGCGTGAAAATATAAGAAAATGAGTTTTTTGGAAGCAAGTTCAAGCGAGCCAGTTCGAGTGAAGCAAGTTCAAGTGAGCGTGAATAGAAAGTGAGTGTGAAGTTCAAGTGAGCGATTCAAGTGAGCGAGTTGCAAATAAACCTTCTTTCGTCGAGTCAAATTGTAATCAGGATCTACCTGCACAAGGAGATCTCATTTAGTGTTTTTCAAATGGAGCGAAGTC
>JASDQU010689715.1:12002-25479 GCA_032191745.1 Picea mariana
GCCAAAGGAAACATGGAGATTATTTATCCTATTGTCACGATCGACTTCTCTCATATCCATGGCAAGGTTGAAAATGTAAATATCGATGCAGATTGTTCGCCAAAATAAATCCTGATCTACACTAAGATCTTCAAGGAATTCTGAGACGTATTTGCTTAGTCCTATGAAGAGATGCCAGGTATCAACCTTTGTATTGTCGAACATGAGATTAAAACTTATTTGGATGCTAAACCTATTCAAAAACTTCTTAGAGATGTCAACCCTTGAAACACCCCTACTATTAAGGCAGAAGTTGAGAAGCTACTTAATGATGGCTTCATCTACCTGGTTCCTTTAATCGAATGGGTATCCAACCCCGTTCCTATAGATAAGAAGCAAGGAACCATCCATGTATGTATGGATTTCCATGGCCTGTCCAAAAGACAACTTCCCCATGCCCTTCATCGATCAGATTCTCGACGAGTGCATGGGAATTAGAGAAGTATTTTCTTTTATGGAAGGATTTTCAAGATATAATAAAATTCAAATCAAACCCGAGGATCAACACCAAATGACATTTATTTGTCCTTGGTGTACTTTTTCATACCGGAAGATGTCTTTCGGCCTTAAAAATGGTGGAGAAAACTTTCAATGTGCCATGACTTTCACTTTTCACGATCTAAAGCACATTGTCGAAGCTTACCTTGTGATCTTGCTGCTCATTGTCGCAAGAGAGCGAATCACATTACTCACCTTCGGCTTGTATTTGAAATATTTTGTTACTATAGAATCCAGTTGAACCCTCACAAGTGCATATTTTGCATTAAGTTTGGTCATCTTTTAGGTTTTCTAGTTTCTGAGACTAGGATCATGGTAGATCCACTTAAGGTTGAGGCAATACTTTGGTTGCCTCCCCCGCACATGATTAGACAACTTCAGGGTCTATAGAGGAAAGCTAACTTTCTTTGTAGGTTTATAGTGAACTATGCCACTATCACTAAAGGTTTCATGCATCTTTTGAAGAAGGACACCCCTTTTATCTGGGATGAGCGATCTCAGGAGTCCTTTGATGCCTTGAAGAAAGATTTGGTGTCGACTCTTTTGTTGAAGCCTCTCGACTACAGTAGAGATTACTTGCTTTATATCATCTCGCCTGAGGATATGATTGGTATGGTTCTAGTTCAGAAGGATGATGAGCTCCATGAGAAAGTCATCTACTATCTTAGTTGAATTTTACTCGGTCCTGAACTCAATTATACGCACGTTCAAAAGATAGCTTTAGCTGTCCTTCACGTAGTCCAGCATTTGCGTCATTATATATTACTTTGCAAGACTACAGTGGTTTCTTATGTCAATCCATTTCAATATGTCCTTACACGCCGTATAATAGGGGGAAAATATAATAAATGGATTGTCATTTTACAAGAGTTTGATCTCGATTTCGCTTATGTGAAATCCAAGAAATACCTAGTCTTTGTGGAGTTGATATTCGATTTTCCATAATTAGATGAGGATGTTATCCATGTTGATTTGTTTGTGGATGAACTTATTTTTCTTATCTCATCTTTTGGCCTCTGGTATGGAGACATAGTTCTCTATCTTTAGACTTTGAAGTTCCCTCAACATCTCTCGCGAGATGACTGACGACATATAAGATACCAAGCTAAGAAATATACTATGATCGGTGATACTTTGTATTTCCAAGGAATAGACGATATCTTGCATCATTATTTAACTCATGGAGAAGATGAATCTGTTCTGAATGATTTTCACAGTGGGGCTTGTGGTGGTCATCTATCCAGGCTTGCGACAACCCAAAATATTTTGTGATCCAGTTATATCTGTACTACTATATTTAAGGATTGTATTTAAATGGTTAAGGAGTGTCATCCCTGCCATGTGTTCAATCAAAAAATTCACTCACATCCATCCCCTATTCACTGAGTCATTACCGTCGGTCCCTTCACCAAGTGGGGGGTGGACTTCATTGATTGCAATCCAACTTTGGCTGGGGGACATCAACACATTATCGTGGTCATTGAATACTTTAATAAGTGGGTCAAGGCCATGCCTATAGTTAAATATAATGGGAATTTTGTAGCCTTCTTCATAGTCAATCAAATTATCACCCGGTTTGGTATCCCGAGTGATATTTTCACTGATCATGGAAGTCACTTTCAGAATGAAATGATGGAATAACTAGCAGCTAAGTTGGGGTTTAGACATGGTCATTCTTGGCCATATTACCCCCAAGAAAATTGACAAGTAGAGGTTTTCAACAAGTCTCTCAAGACCATTTTGCAAAAAACTGTCAGTCAGAGTAAATCCGATTGGCACATCATGCTATATCCTGCACTCTAAACCTAAATCAAGACTGTCACTGGATTTTCCCCTTTCCAATTAGTACACGGTGTGGAGTCGATTTTACCTATTGAATGAAAAATCCCTTCTCTTAAGTTGATATTTGCGCTCCTACCTGACACTTACGATCTTGAGCAACGCCTTGTGCACCTAGAGAGCCTCAATGAGAAGCGTCGATATGCCTCTATGTCTATCGAGGTGAACAAACGACATGTCAAGTTCCATTACGATAATTCTATTTGTCCTTGGTTGTACGCCGAGGGTGACTTGGTCCTCTTGTATGATCAAGCCAAAGAACCACTGGGGGCAGGCAAGTTTAAACCCATGTGGAACGGTCCTTACATCGTGTGACATGTTCTAGAGAAAGGAGCCTATGAGTTATAATATTATGAAGAGAATAATTTGGCCGAGCCCAGAAATGGGCTCTACTTTAAAAGATAATACACTTGAGCCTCGGGCTCGAGCGAAACTCTCTGTATACTAATGTAATTTAGTGTATATATCTCTTTTGTTTTGATCTTTAGGTTGCTTATCGTTTTTTCACTTGGTTGACAGATGTCAATGGAGTCATCGGTCTACTTAGGATTCACAAATGGGGCCAGTCATCACACACAGAACTTGGCTTCCATCACTTGGGTGGTTTACTCACCCGAGGGTCTACTGGTGTCTTCAAGAGGAATATGCCTAGGGCCATCCATGAATAATGTGGCCGAGTATAGCGTCTTTATAGAACTTTTGCGTGATGTTATCTCACATGGCATTTTTTCATTAGAGGTTCATCTAGATTCCCAATTAGTAGTATGTCAGTTAAACGACATTTACTGCATGTGTGATCCTACTTTACTCCGATGATTCTTATGGGTACGTCGTTTAGAACGACATTTTTATTTTATTACATATTATCATATTATGTATCTGATGCTTATGCTAATTTGTTTTTAGATTGGCATTTGTCACATAATTAAAAGAAAAGAAAACCATCTAATCAATGTACACATTATAAAATATAAGTAAAGTTGAAGAGACTTTTTTATATATTTCAAAAAATATGGTGTTTATAGTACAAAATGGGGCCAACACCCTCAATACACATATACAATCGGTATTACAATATTCCACGACATCTATGCCTGTGGCACCAGATGCGTGTCATGGAAGCAAACCACAACATTTGCAAGACGTCGAAAGAGTCGTACCCATGCTCTGGGTACACCAACCACCTATCATTGCATGGCTTTAGGTAGACCCCCTACCTAAACCATGGGTATCTTGTGAATCAAACACGACAGGTAGCCCTGCACATTTTATAGGACCCTCTCGACTTCCCCTCCCATCGCCTCGTCTCCCTGGTTCCTTTGTCGATGTCGAGGGAAACCTTTTGGTCGTCATGGACCCATGTCTTCTACACACAAATGTCTAGTCAATACTTAAGCACCATCCAAAAATAGTTTTGTCCTAATTATACAAAAATACAAAAAAAAGAATGAAATATGTAAAACAATTTGACATACCTATGTCACTGTAGGTGGACCCTGGTGGAAATGGCATGTATGGATATCCTTTGAGGTTCAACCCCTCATAGGGATAGTCATCCAAAGCGATTACCTGTCAACGTCACCAGTATAAGAAGTCCTTGTTGTAGGGTGTTGGAACCCTACCTCCCCCTTGTCACCTCATCACCTCGGTCCACCGTGCCATGGCTAGATCATGAGGTCCCCTAGGAAGAATCTCAACTCTAGGTCCCAAACCTAGAACCCTCTTGAAAAATAAACTACACAAGATGGAGGAAAACCCAAAATTTCTTTTACCCCCTTGTTTTCACTTTGTCAACTGGCTCTTCATATTTTCCAGTAGTGAGGTACACCAGTCATACACTATGGGTCTCGCACATTGCACTGCATAGAACATGAGTGGCCTCGATGCCTGGTTAGGAGTCCCTTCTACACAGTGGACATCGATATATTCCTCTATCTTCATCCCACTACCTACTCCCCATGATTTGAGGTTCACAACCTCCCCCGACATGATAGACCAGTTAGAAAGCAAATTTCCTCTACATCAATTCTCAATGGTTTCCCATTGAGATTGAAGCTCTCACTCTCAGGGTCCCAGTAACCCACCAGCATCTCCAACAACCTCACCTGGGCTCTCATTCCATTAAGCGCCCAAAAATTATACAAACCACATCACTTTAATGCCATTTGGGCCCCCAGATCTCTATCTACAACATCATCGACCTCCTCGTGTTCTCTCTCTCTCCATTCAAGAACCATCCTGTCAAAGACAAATATAATTTTGAGTTAGAACCCTTCTTTTTTATCATTTGTGTGCATGTACGTGGCCTCGTTTTCATACAGTCGTGTGTAGGGCTCAATATATGCCCCCTATAGTTCACACAGGAGTGTATACCTTGTCGTACATGTGACCTAACCAAAGCCAACCCGCATACACCAAAATCTACACTTTGATCCCTAAATAACTAAAAATTTAAGACCTAATTCAAAATTTTAAACCATTGAATTTGAAGAGGAAGAGAACAAGAATTAACTAGTCTAGATGGATCATGATTTCATTTCCTGATGCTCCTACATTTGTTGTCTGGATCTTGGAGGTATTTTGGTCCAATTTGCACTAGTTGGGTAAAAAATCAAAATGGTATAGTGATTTTTGATTTTGTTACTATTTATAAATTATTTTTACCCACTTCCTATAGTTTTAAGCCATTTTTATCCTAATGGACTAATATAAAAGTGTATCAAGTTGGTTTTTGTAGTTTTAACCTTGGATTCTTACATATTTTCATTTTATGTCGATCGTTTGTCACCTCAGGCAGGTATATTCATTACCCAACATATAGGATAGGTATCCATTCCACTATGCATTTTTTCACATTATCATATAACTGTCACTCTTTATGCCCTAGGTACGAACCCATTTTTTACAACACATAACCCTCCATCTGCTATAAAGTCATGTCATTATCAAGTGGTAGAGACTTACCGAACATGGGTGCCCTAGTTAGATCCCCTACTACATTTGGTGCCCATGCAGAGATTTTTTCATAGGACCGGGAGTCCCTTATAGAAAATACATGACTTTATGATGAGCCTCATTCCTCACTCATAAACATGCAACCTTATACCCCGTGGACTCCCAAATGAGTTTACTTTAATCTCTTTTCCGACTCGTCTAAAAACGCGAAAAGATTATCGAGTGATTTGTCCCTTTCACAGTCGTTAAATTGGACTTGAAAGGTCATGAGTCTTAGTTAATCTCTTTTCCGACTCTTTATCAAAAAGTGAAAATATTGCCGAATGAAATTGTATTTTTCACACTCGTAAATTGGTTTTGAAGAGACGTCTATTTGGCACAAGTTTACCCCTTTTTCACACCAAGTAGACTAAAAGACATAAAAAAGGATATTTTTTGGCGTCAAGTTGTGATTTCATCTCATGCCCTTGCTTTCAGTATTGAGCCTATAACCAGTTCTCGCTTTGTGTTATAAACCATTTTCCTCAGCATTTTTGCATCCTCAACCAAGTAGAGCCTTGTTTATATCCTTTGCAATTTGACACCCTATACACTGTCCATCTCCCGCATGCACTTCCCTGCATTGAGCATAGGTATGTTCAACTGCTAGAACTAGTTGTGCTTACTTGTGACACTTGTTTCCTCATTTGTATCATAGCATTCATTTGTCTATGGAAAAAAAAAAAGATGGGTGAGAAGGGAGTATTATCTTGCATCGACAACAGTCATGTCACCTTTGAAAAAATAATTTTTTTATTCAAGTCCATTCATCATCATAATTTTGGGATTAGCGTCGACTTAATAAGATGAGCTCGTTATAGAGTCTTCTCTATCGACTGGTTACTGTTCCAGTCCCTATAGAGAATTTCATCGATGCCTCTTGCATCTTATGGTTTCATCATCAGGTCTATGTTGTCGGAGTTTTCCATATTTTTCATGCTCTTGTTCAATGGAAGTTTATCAACCTATGTCAGTCACCTCTCAGAACTCTTGACTTTGCAGGTTGGCCATACCCTCAATTTGTCTCAGAATCACATGATATTGTAGTCCTATCATGCACCCTAGCCCTACTTTCATCATTGGTAGGTAACCTTGAACCCAATAGTTGAAATTTCATCATGGGTCATTGAATGGGTGGTTTCCCTTTTGTTCGATGACAAGATATTTATTCACACATTGGGATTTGTGTATTTTCTTGGATGCCATTAGCCTTATTCATGGTTTCCTAGCCTTTGTCATCATTTTTAATCATTGGATGCTAATCAAAGGGTATTTTTCATGTATTGCTTGGACTTGTCACACGTGAAAGACACACAGGGTCGTTGGTTCGTGAAATTGGTTTTCGTCTGATTTCCACCAAATCATGAAGCTCTTGCTTTGTACCTTGTGCTGACTGATGAGAGATGCCTTAATTCTCTCCTTTCGGTGGGTGTATTTCCATTGACTTCATCAAATCTATTTTGGAAATAGGACCTAGAGTCTTATGAGTACCTTGAGGCTTGCAGTCATCAGTGATAGGCTCTCTCACCATCGATAGTTGGGAATACATCAATGTCTCCTGATCGATGGATTCTTCAGGTGTTCGACACCAGCTCCTTTATTCACACTTGTAAGAATGTACTTGGTGCCTTGATACCTACTTTCATTATCGATAGGTTGTATCACGTTTGTTAATAGTATACCTCAATGACAGGTAATCAAACGATGTCTCATTTTGTTCAAACTCAACTCCTTTATTCACATAATGTAGACTTGCAACTTTGGCGGATTGTGTAGAAGACTTGAAGACATCACTATGTGGTCATAGCTTTCCTGAGTTGTTGCTTCCTTTTCATTGGACCAGTACCTATATGACTTCAGTGATCATGGGGGATTAGATTGTACTCCATGGTATACAAATATCCTCATCTTGGTTTTTTGAGACTGGTTCTACTGGGCCTTGTTCGTGACTATGAAAATTTTTGGCATGTAACCACATTTGTATTTTCCTATTCATGGCCACATACACTTCTTTGGTATATTTTCCACATCGGTCAACACTGTAATTTTTGACATCCATGTATGCAAAGTCAGTACAAAATGTAATGAGAAACTTAGTTCATTTAGCTGGTGTTTTCCCCCTACCACTGCACTTCTGGGTTATTTATAACATATTTTGGCCATCGCAGATACTCCTCTGATCTCACACATTAGGGGGCATTTGTTAGAACAAGATTTTCCTCACCCTAAGAAATCTTGTAGAGAGGGCCCTTTTCCAATTCCCTATGCAGACTCACTTTCCCTGATTGATAAATCAAGAGACAAAAATATGATTTTTTCCACTTATATGCATCTTTCACCCTATACAGCAAGCGTATACGTAGGATGCTCCACTACAGCCCGCGTACATCGAGATTTGTGCCATAAAATCAAAATTAAATTTCTGGTTTCCATGTCACAACAAAAGATCTTTGATCCTTGACCTTCCATATACTGGAAATGTTCTGACTCGACCCTTCAGTTTCATTTTTAAGGCTATAAAGATCCCAATTCCGAGCTATGGAAAAAGATAGAGAATTCAACTTTGAGAGCAAAGTTACTCTGGAGAAATTATTTACTTCATATTGAGTTTGCATCCCTTTGTCCTTTAAGTCTAAACACAATGTTCATCCTCCAAGCTCTTCCCTTATTGATGGAAAACCTCATTTTCTCCCTTCTGTGAGCTTGCCTTTGGTGGAAGATTGAAGTGGTGGAGGCCCAACTGGAAGGAACTTGGTTTCTCGATTCTAAACCGTGTCGACACAAAAGTTTGTAATATTTTCACTTCTGTTGATCATTTATTAATAGAAATACTCTCTTCCCGTCCAATTGATATCTTTCAAATATATGAGTTATTATCTGTGGGCATGTTAGTTTTGTATATTAATGGATTATGTTATCTAATGTGCTAACCTTTTATATTATCACTATATGCTTGCTTCACTTGTTTGTTGAGAACTTGTTGCAAGTATAAATATTAGGGTCAAAGTGCTCAATGGTGGACATATTCAAACATCTGGATGAGGTAGGTCCTTTTCTTATCTCACTTGCACATTATTTTATATAGCTTGTTTATGGGATAGAGTTGATTTTTGCAGTCATACTTGTCTGTTGTGGTTTACCCTAGCCATAGAGATATTTTCCTCGTAACAGAATGTATGTTATTGGTCATATTCTCTCTAGGACCTCAAATGGTCCATAATATCAGGGAGCCAACATAGTACACATTCCCATCCTCAGGGAACTTCTCTTTGGTTTCACTCGGAGATACACATGACTCGCCACTTTTAACTCTCAATGATTTCTCTTTCTATCTACATTTCTCTTTTGTCTATATTGAGCTACTTTCATATTTTTCCTTATATTAACCATGGTGTGTTCCATTTCTCTCAACAACTCTAGTTCTAGTGTCATTCTATCCACTGGACTATCCCAGTTGATTGGAACTATACACTTCTCTCCAGATAAAACCTCAAACGATCTCATATTCAATGATTCCTGGTAACCATTATTGTAGGCAAACTCTGCCATGGGTAGATACTCTTCCCACTAGTTAGACTGATGCATAACATGCATCCTTAACATGTTCTCTAGAACTATGTTCAGCCTCTAAGTTTGACCATCTATTTGAGGATGGTAGGCTGTACTAAACACCAATTGTTTTCCCAAGCCTACAAACAAGATTTTCCAAAACTTGAGGTGAACTTGGAATCTCTATATGAAATTATGGTCTTGGGTAAACCATGCAATCTAAAAATATTCTTTGTAAAAACATTAGCAACACCTATGTATTTGAAGGTAGAATTATGGGAATAAAATGAGTTTCCTTTCTCAACTTATCCACTACAACCATGATTTCATCGAGTTTGTCGATTGTCCTTGGTAGACCTGTAATGAAATCCATGGAAATTGTTTTCCATTTCCACTCTAGGATTTGAAAAGGCTACAATAACCCAATAGGATGTTTGTGCTCAAATTTTACCCATTGGCACTCAAAACATTTTGCAATGTACTGAACAATGTATTGTTTCATTCTAGGCCAATAATGTAATTTCCTTATTGTTGTCACCATTTTCTGGTAACCAAGGTGACATACATATGGTATTCTATGAAAATCGTCCATAACCAGATGCCTCAAATCTGTTGAATTAGGCACAAGCAACCTATTATTATACAACACAAGACTATCAACCCCAAGTTGATATCCTTCATATTTATTTTCCCCAGTTTCTCATTGTAACCCTTCTTTCACTTGAGTGAAAAACTCATCTTCCTGCAAAAGGGTTTTAATCCTCTACTTGATGTCAGACTCTCCTACACTTGTTGTTGCTAAGTGTATCATCTATACACTTTGGCTGAGCATGTTTTCCACTTTATTTTCCTTTCCTTTGATGTGTTTGATTTAAAAAAAAACTTCCTAATCAACGCCATCCACCGATCCTGTTTAGCATTCAACCTTGGTTGTTCGAATAGGTACTTCAAACCATAGTGGTCTGTCATTAGGACAAATCACCTCCCGAGAAAGTAATGTCTCCACATCTTCAATGCATGTACAATTGTTTCCAACTTCATATCATGGGTAACATACTTTTTACGCTTGAATCCGCTAGGACCAAAATGGCAAGCTCACGAGGATGTAAATCCCCCTGCATTTTTATAGAGGTGGTACTCATCTTAATATTTTATTAGGACTCTAAATTTTCAGAATATGGGACTTTGTAGAAGTTCATTGTGGAAATCAAAGAAATATAAATATTGCAAGAAAAATAAAGGAAAATGTTTTTTTTTTCTATTTAGATAAAGTTCCTGAGAAATGACCAGGAACCGCACACTTCATACATTTAAAGCAGATAAATGAAATTTCCTCACATCCATCATGGTTAAAATATATATTTTTTATCACAAAAAAATAAAAAGAAGATGATCTTCATCCATAAGAGAACTTTAACAGAGTGCACACATGGGAATCTCAAATAAAGATAATGATAGATCAATCTCAAATACTTTATACTCAAAACTCAGAGTTACAGAGCACAGTAAAAAATGATCCCGTAATAACTCTCTTGAAATTTCTAAAAAATATATAGTGTGTTACATATTCTTCGAAATTTAAAATGTGTTTGTCCTAAGGACTGGGATTGGGGCTCCTGCGGAACTTAATGTAAATATAAACAATAATTAAGCTTGTAGAAGGAGGATTGTCAGTGGGGAAAATCCCCCTATTACTATACTGGGTCAGAGTATATGCAGAGCATTGATCTCCCTTAAAACACAATCCTATTTCTAAACTGCCCCAAACAATCTAACCTTAAAAGATAAGAGAAGGAAAAGAGGATGTACCTTATATCCTTTCGGTTGGTGTAGGACTCCTTATCCTTTGTAGTTTCTTGGACTGTTGGTCTCCTCCCAAAGCTAACTTGCAATCAATTCAAACAAAAAAGATACAAGATATTATATTTCTACTCATCAGGGTTAGGGTTCAGATACAAATGTTAATGTATTAATCAAATAAGCACAAAAACACAATATTTGGGACAGAAACATGATTCTTTAATTCAGATGTAAAGATTACAAATAGTTACAACCTTATCATTGCTAGAGGCTCCATGAATCTGGTCCAGGCTTCTCTTGCTGCTGCTCCAAGTGCATCATTCCTGTAATACCTCTCACAATCAACTAATCTTCTTGGGAAGTAAGGAAGGGATTGTATAGAGAGAGGAATGGAGGGGGGATGCTGAGGCCAAATCTCAGAAAGGGCTATAAGAACTTGGGAAAGGAGGAGAAGGGATTTTGGCAGATATTCTCTATTCTAATTCTTGATGTTGGAATGGGACTCTAAGACCTCCTTTTATTTGAAAAAATTATAGTTATTCAATTTAGGGAGGGGATACAATGGGTGAATTGGTTAGGAAACCTTCAAAAGCCTGTTAACTCCGTTGAATTCCTTGCAACTTTTTATTTTTTGCAAATTTTGGAGGTAAACGCGGGTTGTTTAGTATGTAGCTAGCGTATGTATGTAGGTTTTCTAGTATGCATATAGCATATGTATGCGGTCAGTAGTGCAGCAGGGCACATACATCCTCCAAAAAATGTTTTTTTAAAGAGAGATTCTCAATAGTAATTTGGTAAATTGTGCAAGTAGAAAGACCAATTCCATCTATGCATAGGTAGGGAATTTTAGGTTTATAACAAGGATGGTGGGCGGTAAAATAATAAAAAGACTTGAAAAGAAAAAAAGAGAAGTTATCAGACTTCGTTTAAACATTTCTAGTCAAAGAAGCGGAGTAACTGGATGAAGGAACCGATAAAGAAAGAAAGATGTGATCAGCATAAACTTACTATGATGGTCTCCCGTGTATTTACTTGCTTGTTGGTGTCCTTTTATTGTTTTCATTAATGGTTACAGGAACCGTCTAAATTGTTTCTTGCCCCTCATCAATCAATTTGTCGATTTATTTCTTGAACCATTATTCAATATAATTTTTCATTGGTGCCACGTTTATATCATGTCGGATTTTGATGTTGATTAACTTGCCCTCCAAGTCTCTTAAATCAAGGGAAATACTATGTAATGATTTTTCAATATATTGATTCTTCAAGGAGTAGTCCACTAGCCAATTTTCTATGCTATCTTCATTATATTCCAGTATACCATGAAACTTTTCAACTGATAACCCTTTAAAAATCTCAATTTGTTCGTCAAACTGTTGATTTGTTAGGAACATTGAGTTGAAGGTTAATTTGGGGTCTTGTAATTCATTAGTACTTTCATCTAGGTCTATCTCTGTGAGCCTCTTGAACAATTCTTACCTCCTTGATATAGCTTGGTTGCATGCTTGAACAATATTATTCAAATTTTTAATATTTTCCTTATAGTACGCGTTCAATTGTTTTATCCCACTTGGGGAGGAAAGATCATCCTCTATTCTCCTTAGTTTGGTCATGTTGGAGACTTTGTTTCAAAATGGTAGTAAAACATCAATGTAAAAACCTTCTTCGTTCTTTAGATCATCCTGCAAATATTCATGGAAGGCATGCGCCATCGAGCCAAAAGAAACAATGTTTTTTGAAACCTCCCGTACCTCTATGATCAATGCTATTATTTTCCTAATATTTGTTTCCACATAGCTCCTGGTAGCACCAGAAGTCACCCCTGGATTGCGATAGAGGTAAGATTGATACCCATCAGATTTTTATGTCACAATGAATAAATTTAAAGGTGGTCTAATGGATGCAGACTCAAGATGATATTGCATTAACTCAGAAAACTAGGCCGGTAAGAAAAATTAAGCGAGGTCTTGGTCTAGCTTCAGTTAGTAAGTTTGGTATAGTGGTAATTACGAGGAAGAACTTGAGGAGAGTGAAAATATCAGCTGGGTACATCCAGTCATCCAATAGCCTAAGGAGGAAAAGCTTCAAATTCAAGATCCTCTCGAATTCACAACTTCAGGGAACTGAAAATGCTATAACAACTCTATAATCAATCATACATTACAAGGTAGTCAAAACAACTCAAATGAAATACCCATGCCCTATCTCTCAGTATCAGAGAGAAAATAAAACACGAGAAGCTGATTAAAACTGGTGGCGATGTTACTGTGATCAAACATACATCGCAGAAAGGTAACTACCCTCGACTAGATCACCCATGCCCAAGTGTTTTAACACAATTGCTACAAAGACATGAAGGGAATATGAATTACGTTAAACAAGAAGTCTCAAATATAGATACATAACCATAAGCCAAAAGATTTACTAAAAATTTACAATATGGGAGATTTTCTCTACCATTGACCCTTACGAAATACAAAAACTGAGTATATATACTCAAAACAACTTTCTCCCTACAGAAGCGCACTCTGATCACTGTATTCAAGGCCTGGAGTCTTAGTCTTCTTCTATTAGGCTACACTTACATTCTTCTATCATACGCAATATCATATTGGTATGGGCTTCACAATAAAATCCATGACAAGGAACTTTCAGCTAACAGTTTGCCCTCCGCGATAAGATTTTCCATGCTTTCCATTTATGTGGTGAAACGAGGTTTCAACCACCTTGCCCAATTTCATTAACTAATTTTATTGGG
>JASDQU010689716.1:1154-14482 GCA_032191745.1 Picea mariana
TTACCCTTTATGGGTTTCCTCAGGAAATATCTGTCTCTGTGTATCTCATATGTGTGAATGATGTTGAATGTTCTATTGCTTACTTCCATGCATTATTGTGATTGTCATTAAGTGATCTGTAGAGAATTTAAAATAAACATAATTGTTTAAGCAGAGGAACAACTGATTCACCCCCCCCCCTCTCAGTTGTCTAACACATTCTTCGGTGTTGACCATTCTCTAATGGCCTCTATCTTCTCAGGATCCATTGTTATCCCATCCTTTGAAATGATATGCCCCAAATAATGAATATGTTTATGATAGAATGAGCACTTGCTCAATTTGGCATATAACCAACACTCCCTTAATACTTGCAACACCATCCTCAAATGATGTTCATGATCTTCCTATGACTTGGAATATATAAGAATGTCATCCAAAAAGACAATGACAAACTTGTCCAAATACTCTCGGAAAACACCATTCATTAAGCACATGAAAACAGCTGGTGCATTTGACAACCCAAATGGTACCACTGTGAACTCATAATGACCATAACTTGTCCTGAAGGCGGTCTTGCTAATATCTTCTTCTTTAATTCTTACCTGATGGTATCCTGATCTGAGATCTATCTTTGAAACTATCTTTGCACCCTTCAATTGATGAAAGAGGTCATCAATCCTTGGTAGAGGATACTTGTTCTTAACATTCATTTTATTCAACTGTCTGAAGTCAATGCACAACCTTAGTGTTCCATATTTCTTTCTCACAAACAAGACTGGGGCACCCCAAGGTGACACGCTTGGGCATATATACCCCTTTTTTTAGAAGTTCTTCAAGCTGCATTTGCAATTCCTTCAATTCTAGTGTACTTATTTTGTAAGGAGTCTTTGATACTGGCACTACTCCAGGCACCAAATTTATAGAGAAATCAATGTCTCTCCTTAGGGGTAGTCCGGGTACGTCCTTGAACACATCTTCAAAATCTTCCAGGACTGCATAATATTACAAATTTGACACTTTATCTCTAGGTGTCTCTGCCAAATGAGCTGTAATTATTTGGCATCCTTTTCTGTAACACTTCTTCAGCTATAATGCTGAAATTTCTCTAATGGTTATTTCCTTGGGAATTCCCTGTACCTTCCTTAGTTTCCCTTCCTCATCTAGGAAATTAAATGCCTTGTTTTGATAGTCTAAGAGATTGTGATGTTGGTCCAACCAATCCATCCCAATTAGATAGTCATAGGAACCTAAAGGAAATATGTTTAAATTTGCCTTGGTGTTCAGTCCATTCATGTTTATGAGGCATGACTTAACCATCTCATTAACTTTTCTTCTGGCTCCTATAGCCAGTTGTACCAACCAGGATTTCCCATGTTTGCTTCTTGATAATTGCAAAATTTCCACCATCTTAGGGTCTATATAACTATGACTAGCTCCTGAATCAATTAAAATAGCAAGGGTTTGGTTGTTGATCATACCTTCCACTTCAATCATGTGGGACTAATACTCTTCTTGCTTGTTGTCCAGGGCTACATAAATCCTTGGCACATATCTGCCCATGTCCTCCATTGTTTCATCTCGTTATACATTGTGAACAACCCTACTTTTTTTCACCTCTGTGAGGACAATCTCTGAACGTATGGTCCCCTTTATAACCCCAACATTGCATAGGTGGTTGTCTTAGCCCTTGAATCGTTGTGTCAATCATTTTGGGTTCTTTAGGAGTTTGTTGTCCTTGTAGATTATTTCTAAAGAATGGTGGCATAGCTCCCTTCTTCCTCTGATCCATCTTGAATTTCTTATTGTCTTCCCAAGCCTTTTGGAAAGTTGGCCTTACTTTCTGCTGATCATATAGGCATTTAGCTCTCCTTATGGTCTCTTCTAATGTCTTGGGATCATCATACTGTATTTTGTCACTGATGAACGATGACAATCCACTTAAATACCTTTGAATTTTGACTGTCTCATCCTTGATGAAAGAGACATACTTCAGCAGTTCCAGAAACCTTCTCTCATATTCATCTATGGTCATACTTCCAAGCTTGAGTTCAAAGAACTCTTTCATTTTCTTTTCATAGTATCTCTTAGTCAAGCACTTCTTCTCAAAATATTTCTTGAATTCCCTCCAAGTAACCCTTTTCTCTACAATGTGTTGTACCTGCACAAGTTGATCCCACCACATGGAGGCCTTTCCTTTGAGTTGATAGATAGTGATTCTACCTTCTGCATGAGAAGAATAATTATGCAATTGAAAATACTTCCTCATGCCTAGTAATCATGTTTTTTCATCTTCATCCTTCTTGTGCTCACCATCAAATGTAGGAGGTTTGATTTTGTTCATTTCTCCTTGCAGCTCATCCACCCTAGATCTCTTATACCTTCTGACAGGGGATAGACTTGAGTTGTTTTATTNAGTATCTCTTAGTCAAGCACTTCTTCTCAAAATATTTCTTGAATTCCCTCCAAGTAACCCTTTTCTCTACAATGTGTTGTACCTGCACAAGTTGATCCCACCACATGGAGGCCTTTCCTTTGAGTTGATAGATAGTGATTCTACCTTTTGCATGAGAAGAATAATTATGCAATTGAAAATACTTCCTCATGCCTAGTAATCATGTTTTTGCATCTTCATCCTTCTTGTGCTCACCATCAAATGTAGGAGGTTTGATTTTGTTCATTTCTCCTCGCAGCTCATCCACCCTAGATCTCTTATACCTTCTGATAGGGGATAGACTTGATTTGTTTTATTCTCTCTTATTGGAATTCCTTTGGGAATTATGGTGATGTCTACTAGCACTTTTTACCTTTTTTTCCTCCTATGAAGGTTTGTGACTCCCAGATTTACTTGAGCTACTCTCTTTAACCAATTTATTTTCTAATCTGTTCAAACCCTCAAATAGCTTCATGTTGAAGTCATCCTACTGCTCTTTGTCTTTCATAAGCCTTTCATTATCATCTTTATGGCTTTGGACATCCTTCTGCAAATTCTTAATGGTCTTAGCCATATTCATATCTTCATTCCTTTCTTCTCCATGTCCGTTCGAGTTCCTTCCTTCCATGCCCAAATGGACATCCACCCCTCTGCTCTCATCTTGCTGATTGTAATTCCCATGTGCTTCTTCCATTCCTATGGATGCTGCACTGGTTTGATATGATCGATTTGTTGTTAATTTTTCAAAACGTGTAGCCATCGAAACTTATCAGGCTAACAATTCAACAATTCATGAGAATATGCACCATTTTGATTCAATATACACATCAGAATTATCACTCCCGATTTCCTGGTGTTATCACCACGAATTGTTTTAGATAAGACCCAAGTCTTGAAAACACAGACACGCAGTGCCTTTCAAGATACACTTGTGCAAGAAGGTGGTTTGTTGAAACCACTTTTGCCAAGATGCAGTATCACGTGTCTCAACATGTCAAATCCACCACTCGTGGAGCAGGCGAGGGCTTAGTCAGATCACCCTGCTTCACTCGTTCAGTACTTCACAATCATGTGACGTCAACTGCATGCCACCATGTAATGAAATCAAAAGATAATCATTCAAAATGGATTGGCGGAGCATGGAAACCCAACGCTCTTGTACGCAATCCGTCTGTGCTTCATAAATGGAATTCTATAATTACCATTCCCCAAGTATGAAGATATTTGTGTATCCATAACTGAAGTAATATCCAAACTGGTCAACTTTATGCTCTTTGTAAAAACACCTTTCGGTATCCACAGCCTGAGATACATGGGCAAGGCTAAATCGAGTGAGACTAGTTATTCGAGCAACATGCTAGGCTTTCCTGGGAATAAGGAGGTAAGGGTAATTGCGCACATTCTAGAAACTAAGTTTCACATAGAGACGGATATAGACTCGTGGTTGGAAGTCAAGTTGAATCCCACTATGAAGGATTTAGTCATCAACAGGCCAGCCGCTAAGAATAAAAGGAGCAAGCAACAAAAGAAGGAGGAATCTATGGCTAAAGTGACCGAAAGTGTTGGAGAGAATCAATCAGTCTGGTTAGATTCTTCCTTAAAGGTGGAAATCGCTAAGCTGAAGTAAGTCTTCAATTAAAATAAACATGTCTTAGCGAATTTTGAACAGCCAATAGCGGAGGTAAAGAGTACCAGAGATGATAGGTATGCTCTTTAAATGACCCTTTTCACAACAGGCTAACTATTGTCATCCCCCTTTTGTAATTTTGTGATTAATACGACTATATAAATATAGAAACAAATTTTAGACTGTTTTATTACAATTTCTACCTGGTGATGTTATGAATCTTGTTTTCTTTTATAATAAGTTTTTCTTGTAATCTTATATTTTATTTTCATCTATCTAAATTAGAGGAAATTAAAACTCAGAATTCTTTTTAATTAATTCTTCGATGCGGTTGTGTGTTTCTTTTTCTTTTATTATTATGCAATTTAAACTCAGACTCATTGCCTTCCAAGCAACTTCATGCGCACTAAACTTTGACGACCTGTTCATTTATATTTATCATGCATAGCGATATCACAAGGTAAAACGCTTTTCCATGCACCTAAATCTACTGTTCATTTCTTCTTCATCACACCGACAACTTACGCACACTACTCTTGTGTTGTGGGTCAATATCCACTGCACACAATTTTGGTACCGCACACTGATATTCCACATGCATTTCGTCCTATGCATGCACCATGTCAAGTTTAACATATTCCACCATGCCCAATTATCTGCGCACACTGCTGAATACACCATCGCGAAACAACTTATCCTCATACTTATGCGCATACCAACAAAACTCCTCTACGTTAAGCAATACTTGCGCACCCCATGTGCACATTACTATGTGTATGCTCACCATGCAAGGCTAAATTCAAAGCATGCATCCGCACATAATGATCTTCCGTGCGACGCCATAATTTACCACGCACATTGGCACACCAACATTTTTTCGTGCGGTGCCAAAATTTACCATGCGTGCCAACACGCCAACCTTTTCCATGGATACTCTGTGACTCCAATTTTGGTCACCTCGAAATTACTCTTCTGTGAATATTCTCTTAAACTGAAACCCTCTGGACCATCCAATCTCAGTGTTGGACTGAAGCTCTGATACCAATTTGTAATGTTCCCCCGGCCACCCGCAGGCTGGGGTACGCCACTCCAAAGCAACCTCTCATGCTCTGATACCAATCTGTAACATTCCCCCGGCCACCCACAAGCTGAGGTACGCCACTCCAGAGCAACCTCTCAGGCTCTGACACCAGTCGGTAACATTTCCAACCTTTATAGGCCGGACCATGCTACTCTAGGGAACGAAAACGTTCCCTAGAGTAGCATGGTCTGGCCTGTAAAGGTTGGGAATTTTATCGACTGGTGTCAAAGCATGAGAGGTTGCTCTAGAGTGGCATACCCCGGTCTGTGGGTGGTCAGGGGAACGTTACAAGACCTGATGTATTGATTGTTTCTCCCTTATTCTATTGGAAGACCACACATTCAGACACAAACCTTTGAACATCTATTTTAAGACCTTCCCAAAAAAAATCTTAATTGATCCTATGGTAATTTTTCAAGAATATCGAATGCCCCCCTATAGGAGAAGTGTGTAATTCCAAAAGGACCTTTTGTTTGACTTGAGAATTCTTAAATAAATATAGGTGATCATGATACCATGGAAAATCATTATTCCATACAAATTTATCTAATGAAATGAGGTCCTCTTGTAGTTATTGAATGGTATTGCATACCTCTTTATCTTGCTTCTATTCTATCCTTGTTTCTTCCACCCATTTAGATTGAAAAATAGAAATAGCACATAGTGAACCCTTTGTTTATTCTTCTTTCCTTCAAAGTGCATCTACCACAATATTTTGTTTTCCTTATTTGTAGATAATTTCAAAGTAATAACCTAGAATATTTTTAACCCATTTTTTTTTCTCTTTTGAGGATAATCGTTGCTTCAAGAAGTGCTTCAAACTATCATGATATTTTTTTACTTTGAAATGTCTTCCCATTAGGTATGGTTGCCATTTATTCGCTGCATGCAGTATGGACAACATTATTTTTTCATAAATGGGTTTGAGTAAACTTTTTCCTTTAAGTTGGATGGCTTCAAAGGAAAGGGGCATTCCTTATTACATTAAAAATTCACCAATGCCTTGGACTAAGGCATAACACTCCACAATAAATGTTTTTGTGAAATTAGGTGTGGCTAGGATAGTAATTGTACACATAGCCTCCTTAAGTTTTTCAAAATCTTCGGTTTCTTCTAGAAACCAAGAAAATTCTTCCTTCTTTAACAATTTTGTTAGAGGTGCTACTATTTGACCATATTTCTTGAAAAAATTATGGAAATGGCCTATCAATCCTAAGAATACTCTTAGTTTCTTCAAGGTTGTGGGAACTGGCCATTCCCTCATAGCTTTAATTTTTTTAGGGTCCACTTTTACACCTTCATGAGATAAAATATGACCCAAATATTCCACTTCTTGAACCCCAAAGGCACACTTGGAAGGATTTTCATAAATTTGTTGTTCTTCCAATAGTTGTAATACTCTCTCAACATGTTGTACATGCTCTTCCCAAGATTTTTTGTAGACTAGTATGTCATTAAAAAATACTAACACATATTTTATAACGAAGGGTTTGAAAACAGAATTCGTCAAGATTTGAAATGTTTAAGTTTCATTAGTAATTCCAAATGGAATAACCAAAAACTCATAATGACCTTCATCTGTTCTAAAGGTTGTTTTGGGGATTTCTTCCTGCCTCATTCTGATTTGATGATATCCTAAATGGAGATCCAACTTATTAAAGAACACTACTGCATAAAATTCATCTAATAATTCATCAATGAGATGAATAGAAAACTTATCTTTGATGGTCATTTTTCTTAGTTGTCTATAATCTAGACACATACTCCACAAACCATCATTTTTTGTAACCATCACCACTGGTGAAGAGAAAGAACTTTGGCTAGGTTGAATGATGTGGGCCTCTATCATTTATTGGATCATATGTTCAATATCACTCTTATGTGTATATGGATACCTATAATATCTAATATTAGGTGGTACACTTCCTGGTTGAAAAAGAATAACATGGTCATGATCTCAAACAGGTGGAAGACCCTTAGGAATTCCCCCAAATACCTTCGAATTATTGTTGATAACTATTTGGAGATCCAATGGAGTAGAGGATATATATGTTTGAACATCTAGTGAGCACAAATATGAAATTACACCGTGGTGTCCTGAGTAATTTTTTCATGCTATTAGATCTTATCACCTTAGAGGGTTTCCCTTGTATACCTCTAAGCTCAAATTCCTTCCCTCCTTAGGAAAATATCATGAAAAGATATTTAAAGTTAAGGGCCACTATTCCCAATGATTGTAACCATTGGAACCCTAATACAACATCATCACCACCCATTTGGATGCAAATCATGGGACTTTCAAATAAATATTGCCCCATATTGATCTTAATACTATGGCACTTCCCTGAACACATTATGGTGTTGGAATACTGAGAAGGGGGGTTAATTAGTATGATCACTTTTTACCACTTTCAATCACAATATATAAACTTCAACTTTATCAGCAGTATATCATTTATGATTGCATTCAATATGTCATGAGCATATAAACATAAGTAATATCATCACATCAAATAACCACATGCACAGTACACCGGAATTTGCATGGTAACCCAAATGAGAGAAAAATACATAATGTTTTCTTATATATATCAAGAATACATTCATAGGAAGCACCAACTCCAAATTCTCTAGCACCAACTGAAAGGAGGCACCAACCTGAAAGAAGCAACAACTCCCTAAGTTCTCCAGCACCAACTGGAAGGAGGCTACAACCCCCTGATTTAAAGGCACCAACCGGAAGGAGGCTACAACCCCTAGATTTAAAGGCACCAACCTGAAGGAAGCATAAAATCCCTGAGTTCTTTGGCACCAACCAGAAGGAGGATATGACCCCCTGATTTATAGGCACCAACCTGAAGGAATCTCCAACTCTCTAAGTTATCCAACACCAACCGAAAGGAGGCTACAACCCCATTTCCTTGCCCCGTCCTACCTCCTTGAAATATAAGTGTAGACTCAAGTTGTCACTACCACTAATCAACTTGTAACTACCACTATCACTGATACATCAACTAACCTGTCACTGTCACATCAACCCGTCACTATCACAGTCGCATCAACCAAATTGTCACTGTCACTATCACATCAACCAACTTGTCATTGTCACTAGCACATCAACCAACCTGTCACCAATGATCAAACAATCATCCAATTTGTCATTGTCACTGATATACCATCATCAACCAAATATAACCAGATCCACTCACATGGATACAAAAACCATCATCATACCATGTACATCAACCTGAACCATACCATGCATCAACCATATACCATATCATGATATGTATCAATCATGCCATACACCATGTACCATAATATATCATCAATGATGTGCCCCAACTAAGTACCATAAGATATGCCTCAAGCATGTGATAACATCATCATGACATATACCAAACCAAATACCAAGATATCCAATATATACTTCTAACAATGTATCATATCATCACAAAGGTGTACCATATCATGTACCATCATCATCAAGACATGCCTCAAGCATGTACCATAAACATAACCCTAAATAACACATGTACAACATACATCTAATCCTGTAGCAGACCTGATACACAAAATTATAGACCTGTAGCTCTTCCTCGACTTCAGAAACAAGAGAATACCATCTTCATCAAACTTTACCTCAGTCTCGTGGGACTAGTTTTGGATTAGTCACAAACCCTAACTTTCAACAAGCATAACTTTGTACCTGTAATGAATAAAGGTATGAAATTTTAACCACATATACTCTGAGATATTTCTTCCATATCCTCAAAATGTTATGGTCTGAAACTTCTCATAACAGAAGTTATAGCGAAAATGGAAAACCTTCCTGAATTTTATCCCATTCTGGAGAGCGAACTTGTACAACATGCCACACACTCAATATTTAATATTTGATTCTAAAACTCACACAAAATATGCTAAAGACTATTATATTTCCATTGAAAATTTTCTCATAGAATTTGTATCCTATATGAATAAGTTATGATTGTTTTACCCGAAACACTTGTTTAAGACTAGTTTCAAGACTAGTCAAATAGAATAATATGGGTACCTTGAAATGTCTTCTCAATCGCCTCCAATTTTCACTATCTGAATTATTCTATAAAAAATGTTACAGTGAAAAATGGTAAGATAACCTTTAAATAACATTATACATACCTTAGAACACATCATTACAACACTTCATCCTCCCTTGGAATTTTTCCCTTCTTCACTTCATCTTCCCTCCGAAATTTGCCTCAGATCTATTGGTTACCTTAGATAAGAATCACTTTCTCACTTAGATAGATATTCAATTAACTTGTGTGTGTGAATGTCCTTATGAGATATTTCTTGAGGTGTATATATACTTTTTCTAAGTAACCTATTTCCTTAACTTTAGGGATTCTTGAACTTTATTGTTACAACCACTTTACCCTTTCATTAATGATCGTAACCAAATAGGGGCTTCTTAACCATTCTTCGGGGCTTCCAACTTCATGAGATCATATCTCCCTAACCGTGAATAACCCCATGACGTACCACCTACCATTGGAAATGGAATGATAAGGACTATCCATCTATGAGTGTGTTACATGCATTTGCATTGTCCTTCATGTCCTTATTCCTTAGATAAATTTGGGCTTCATGACCATAACTTTGGGGCTTGTTCTAGAATTCATAAAATATACCCATCACATATGTTGACATCAATGACAACCACTTATGTCTATTGACATCAATGACAACTAATTGTCCAACAACATCAATGACAACCAACTATATAACAATCTCCCCCTTTGGCATTGATGGAAACATTCATACTCCACATGTGACTAATGTTTCTATCCTCATGTTTCTCTCCCCCTTTGACATCAATGGAAAAGAGTATATCCTCTTTGGGTTTCTCCCCCTATATTCATGCTTCTAATATTTCTCTTTCTCCCCCTTTGATATCATGGGTAAAAGGGTAACTCCCCCTATTGGTATACCTTCTCTAAAAAATCTCTCTCTGACTTCATGTGCTCCCCCYATCTTTATGTTTCTGATCTATTTATCTAACAATTTATCTTACTTGACTTTTCTGTGAGATGTCATGTAGATCAATGTGGTATTTCTTGTATATTCTTTCTTTCCTCTCTTCTGGTGTTCTTTTTCCATTGGTTCTTCCTCCTGTAATTCACTGACATATATAAAAAGAATTCAAAGTTACTTTACTTCAAGTCTTCATGGCTTTTCAAGTTCACATCAATGACCATACTTTCTTCTCACGATGTGGCTTATATTGTGCCTTTTATTGCTTTCCTTCCTGATTCCACCGATTCCAATTGTCACTATGATTTCATCCACTATCATGTATCTATTTAGACCTATCAAATCTCTCATGAATCCATCTATTTCCATATGTAATCAAATTCCCGTGACTCTACTACTCAACTACATACAATGATGACCCGTCTATTGATTACAACATATTCCAACTTTTCAAATTTTTCAAATCAAACTCTACATGTCTGCAACAATGTGTATTGAATATGTCCATGTCTGAATGCATGCCTACAATCCTCTATACAATTAATATCTTCCACTCTGAAACTGCCTGTCCAAAAACTACAAATACTTCAGACTGCTCAAAATATAGTTCTATGATCTATAGATTTCTTTCTTAGACTCCCCTTCTTCAATATTCATATTTATTGGGAGTCTCCAAGTCGAATGGCTCATAAAAATACATGCTCTGATGCAGAGTAATATTCCTCTTCATCTATAGATTCATCATCATCATCTTCCTGAATTATGATGTTCTGTTCATCTTCTTCCTGAATTATGACAACTTCCTCTTAATCCTCTTTTTGGATTCTGACCTCTTCCTCCTTTCCTTTGGATTCACCATGATCTTTCACTACTGCAAATCATGTGAGTACAATATTTGGGACCTGGTCTTCATTCACCTGTTCTTCTTGTTTTTCATTTCTTTTCCAAACCTTTTTGTATCTAACATCTTCCTTTCTTCCTATAGATTTGTATCGATCTCATACTATTTCCAATATTGAGAGTATGATTCATGGGACCTATTCTTCAATTACCTGCACTTTATTCACTTGTTCTTGATTTCTTTTCCAAATTTTCTTGTATCTAATATTAGTTTTTTCTTTCATGGAAGTATCCATCATGCTTCTACAATCACAAGCTATGTGTCCATAGTTGCAGCATTTGTAACATTCAATATTTTGTGGAGCCACATAAGCATTTCTTTCTTGAACATTTCTTCCATACGCCCTACAATCTACAACTTTATGTCCAAAGTTAGTACAAGTAAAACAATGACCATAAAAGAAACTTTCATACCTAGAAGTGAATGATCTTCTTTGTGATGTAGTCCTTTTGAACTCATGTCTTGGATGAATATGATCTTCTCTTCTATTGTTTCCTTCATAATGATTGAAGTTTCTTTGATTCTTGAAAGTGGAGGGTGTTCTTTGATATCTATCTCTTTTGTAATATTCTTCTTCAGTTTTCTTCATTTATGGAATGTTCTTTTTTTAGGGCTCACAATCCTCTTTAGTAATAGGGCCTTTGATTACTTCTGCATAACTCTTAGTCTTCTCTTTATTCTTTCTTTCTAGCAACCTGTAACATTTCTCTTCATTTTTCTTTACTGATGATGTGGAGATTTCTCTCTCTTCAGTGTTCTTGCTAAGCTTGAAAATTTTAACTCTTAATGTGACAACTTCTTCTTCAAGATTCTCACACTCTTCTTCTTTCTTCATCATCTGGATCTTCATGACTTATTCCTTTCTCTTTTCTTCTTCAAGTTTGGTCTTCAAAGAGACGATTTATTCTTCAAGTCTTCTTTCTTATTGACTGAATTCTGCTTCAAGCTTATTTAAGTCCTCTGATCTTTCCTTGAGATGGTTAGTCAAAATATCTTGTCTCTTTTCTACTTCCTTTCTTTATGCTACTATTTTGACTTCCAAAAACTGTTTTTCTTCCAACTGACTTTTGCATGCTTCATCAATCCTTATGGCTTCTTATACTTGGACTTTTGGGTTTTTAATCACTTGTTGGACTTCTTCAGATTTGGGATTTTGAGACCCCTTCTTTATCTCGATCAATTCTTCCTTGAGTGAATTTGTTTTCTTTATTTCTTTGTCTAGATCATTTAAAGCACTGATTAGTTATCTTTCATAATCATCTTCTTCTGAATTTTTCTGGCCTGATGAGATTATTTCTTCACATACTACCTCAACATCTTATTCATCTTATTTATCATGATAAACACGCTCTAGAGGAGATTCCTTTGAGTAGAAATTATGTAGCTTATCCCAAAGTTCTTTGGCCGATGAACACTATCCCACTTTGTCTTCAACCTGATTCAGTAATCCTTCCAGGATGAAATCCATTGATATTTTGTTGTTTCTCTTCAATTCCTTCTTAGATGTAGTCTTTGGTTTCCTTGGACCGGTGTATCCTATAACAACTGAGTACCAAACATCGTACCCTTGTTCCTGTAAAATTACTTTCATATTTATGTTCCACATCTCATACTTCATACCAATCTAACCATCAAACCATTGTATTCCATTATCTTTGTATCCATTATTCATAATATACATGATCTACCTTCTAGTGGTTAAATTGATTTCTTGAAGGACCTACTCTAATACAAATTGTTGGAATACTGAGACGGGGGGGTGAATTGGTATGAGCACTTTTTACCACTTTCAATCACAATATATAAACTTCAAATTTATCAGTAGTATATCATTTATGATTACATTCAATATATCATGAGCATATAATCATAAGAAGTATCATCACATCAAATAACCACATGCACAGTACACCATAATTTACGTGGAAACCCAAATGGGAGAAAACCACAGAAGTATTTCTTACATATATCAAGAATACATTCATAGGAAGCACCAACTCTAAATTCTCCAACACCAACACCCTAATTTACAGGAACTAACCTGAAGGAAGCACCAACTCCCTAAGTTCTCTGGAACCAACTGGAAGGAGGCTACAACCCCCTGATTTACCTGCACCAACCTGAAGAAATCACCAACTCCCTGAGTTCTCCGGCACCAACCGGAAGGAGGATACAACCCCCTAATTTACAAGAACCAACCTGAAGGAATCTCCAACTCCTTGATTTCTCTGACACCAACCAGAAGGAGGATACAACCCCCTTACCTTGTCCTTTCCTATCGCCCTGA
>JASDQU010689716.1:14502-25682 GCA_032191745.1 Picea mariana
CTCCCTAAGTTCTCCGGCACCAACCGGAAGGAGGCTACAACCCCCTAATTTACAAGAACCAACCTGAAGGAATCTCCAACTCCTTGATTTCTCTGACACCAACCAGAAGGAGGATACAACCCCCTTACCTTGTCCTTTCCTATCACCCTGAAATATAAGTGTAGAATCAAATTGTCACTACCATTGATCAACCTACAACTACCATTGTCACGTATACATCAACCAACCTGCCACATTCACAACAACTTGTCACTCTCATTGTTACGTCAACCTGTCATTGTCATTGTCACATCAAAAAACCTATCATTGTCACTATCACATCAACCAACCTATCCCTGTCACTGTCGCATCAATCAACCTGTCACAGATGATCAACCAATCATCTAACCTGTCATTGTCCCTATCATTTTCCTTGTCACTATCATTGTCACTGTCACTATCTTTGTCATTGATATACCATCATCAACCAACAATAACTAGATCCACTCACATGGATACCAAAACCATCACCATATCATGTACATCAACCTGAACCATACCATGTACATCAACCTAAACTATACCATGCATCAACCATATACCATATCACTCATGATATGTCTCAATCATGCCATACACCATGTACCATAACATATCATCAATGATGTGCCTCAACTAAGTACCTTAAGATGTGCCTCAAGCATGTGATAACATCATCGTGACATATAASAAACCAGATACCAAGAAAGCCAAGATATACTTCTAACAATGTATCATATCATCACAAAGGTGTGTCATATCATGTACCATCATCATCAAGACATGTATCAAGCATGTCCCATAAACATAACCGTGAATAACACATKTAAAGCATACCTATGATCTTGTAGCAGACCTGATACACAAAATTATARACCTATAGCTCTTCCTTAACTTCATAAACAAGAAAATAGCATCTTCATCAAATTTACCTCAATCTCGCGGGATTAGTTTTGGACTAGTCACAAACCCTTACTTTAAACAAGCATAACTCTATACCTGAAATGAATAAAGGTCTGACATTTTAACCACAGATACTCTGAGATCTTTCTTCCATMTCCTAAAACTTTTAGGGTCTTAAACTTCTCATAACATAAGTTATAGTGAAAATTGAAAACCTTCCTGAATTTTATCCTATTCCGGAGAGAGAACATGTACAGCATGCCACACACTCAATATTTAATATATGGTTCTGAAACTCGCACACAATATACTCTATATTGTTATATTTCCACTAAAAATTTTCTCATGGAATTTGGATCCACTATGAATAAGTTATGATTATTTTACCTGGAACACCTGTTTAAGACTAGTTTCAAGACTATTCAAAAACCCTATCTTCCACAGAGTGTATCTCCAAAAATATAATGACCCAGAATCTGAAATTTTTACCAAATGTACCTTGACATGTCTTCTCAATCGCTTTGAATTTTCGCTATCTAAATCATTCTATAAAAAAAATTATAGTGAAAATGGTAAGATTTCCTTTAAATAACAGACCTTAGAGAACATCATCACAAGACTTCATCCTCCCTTGGAATTTCACCCTTCTTCACTTCATCTTGCCTCTRAAATTCGACTCGGATCTCCTTGGTTACCTCAAATAAGAATGAATTTCTCACTTATACAGATATTCTATGAACTTGTGTGTGTGAATATACTTATGAGAGACTTMTTGAGGTGTATATATACTTTTTCTAAGTAACCTATTTCCTTAAATTTAAGACTTCTTGAACTTTCTCATTACAACCACTTTACCCTTTCATTAATGACTTGTAACCAAATAGGGGATTATTAACCATTCTTCGGGGCTTCCAAATCCATGAGGGCATATCTCCCTAACCATGAAGAACCACGTGGAGTACCACCTACTATTGGAAATGACACAACAAGGACTATCCATCTATGAGTGTGTTACCTACATTTACACTGTCCTTCATGTATTTATTCCTAAAAAAAAAAATAGGCTTCATTACCATACCTCTGGGGCTTCTTCTAGACTTCGTCAATTGCACCCATCACATATGTTGACATCAATGACAACCACTTATATCTGTTGAAATCAATGACAACCAATTTTCCAACAACATCAATGACAATCAACTATCCAACATATGGTACCATCATCTGCAATCATTACTTGAAACTCTCGTGCTATAAATACAGAGAAATTGATACTTTTTCTAATTTGTAATTGATGAAGTTATGGGTACTACCAATTCAATCAACATTGTTGCCTTTTTCTTTTTGATATATCCTTCTATCTTGAGGGTTTTTGGAGTATTGATGTCGGCCAATGCATGAAAATATATCATTGGGTAGTCTCTTCTAGATCTAGATCTTGTGATGGTTCTAGTTCTTGATCTTATTCCTCTTCACTGTCTATGTAGAATAATTTATTCTCATTGCATTTATGCCCCTTATTTTACTTGTTTTCACAATTTAAACATGGCCCCTTTTCTCTTATTTCATCCATTTGTTGAGGTGTCAACCTTGTCGATTGAGTGAGGTTAGGAGAGGGATCATAGTTCTCTCTATAGTTGTTATTTTCCACCCTTCTAGTAGCCATATTTTTGTTTTCCACTTTCCTTACCATACTGAAAGCTTTCTCTAGGGATTTAGATTCGAAGAGACACACCTCATGTTGAATGTTTTCCTTTAAATTTCCCATAAAAATATCTATAACATTATCTGTGAGAATGTTCTTTACCCTAAGACTGAGCTTTTGGAATTGTTGAATGTGCTCTATAATTGGACCCTTTTTCCAAAGGTTTATCAATTGAATAAATAATGTATTGCACTTAATATCCCCATAATGTGATATCAATTCATCCGTACAAATGGACCAAGAGATAACAAAACTCCTTTTTTTTTCACAAATCCATTGATACCAAACAAATTGATCATTTTATAAATATAAGAATGAAATAGGTACCTTTCGTAATCTTGGAACTTGGTGTATATCAAGTAATTGCTCCATCTAGAATATCCATTTTATAAGATCTTTCCCATCACACTTTCTCATATCAATCTTTGGAATAAATTAGTTTGTTGGTGCCACATTGAAACCTCAATGATGTGGATATTGAAGTGATGAATAATCATGATTTTGGGATTCAATCTTTATGTCCTCTACATTTTCATGATTTCCTTGCATTTTGGTATTTCCTTTAGGGATTCTCTCATCTAGAGTATGTAAGATCAAGGAAGACATGGAATTTTACAATTATAACATATTATTTTCCATATGCTCTCAATTTTCATCCATCTTATTTTCCATATATTTCCTATTTAATTCCATCTTAATTTCCACTTCTTTCCTATTTTCATCCATATTATTTTCCACCTCATCCATCTTCTTTTCCACCTTTCCAATATGGTGAAAATTTTCTTCTCTTTCTTCTTGAGTCATGGTTGAGATATCTAGAGGTTTATTTGGTGAAGTAAATTTTGAAGGAGTCTTTGGAGCCATGTAAGAAAATAACAATTCTCCTCTTTTTCCTCTTTTTCACAAATTTTGAATCACCAAAAATAGATATTCCAATTAAAAGTTATGCCAATTGTAAGTTATGTACCTTTCAAACACTAATTTAGAGTATGTTTAGATGGTTGATCTTTGTCATGATATATGTTTGAACTTTGAACCCTTATGAGTTTTAAATTTTATGTTGTAGTACTCTGATATGACTTCTTAAACTCCTGAAAATTTCATAGTTTGAACCTTAATGATAAAATGTTATCGAAAAAATGTTAAATTGTCATGTTTAAAACTAATTTCAGGATTAGTAAATAACCCCAACATCCATGAGATATATCTCAAAAATTGCAAATATTAAAGATCAAAAAACCTTCCACATGTAATTTGTTATATCTTCTCAGGATTCTAAAAATTTAAGAGTATGAAAGTTCACCAAAAAAAAATTATAGTGAAAATAAAAATATGACTCATTTGAGACTAATTTTAGGACTAGTCAGAAACCTTTACTTCCAAAGAATATATCTCTGAAAATATAATGGCCTGGAACTTGAAATTTGGACCAAGTGTAATTCGATATGTCTCCTTAGTCTCCACAACATTTCACTATTTGAAACTTCCTAGAAAACAAGTTATAGCAAAATTTTCAATATGACTTGTTTAAAATGGATTTCAAGATTAGTCAAAAACCCTATCTACCATAGGATATATCTATGAAGTATAACGAACCAGAAATTGAAATTTTTACTAGACATACTGTGATATGTCTCCTCATGAGTAGCCTCAAAATTTTATTGTTTGAAGTGTCCCAGAAAAATAATGTATAATGAAAATTTCAAGATAATTCACTTGAAGCAACAAAACCCTAGGATAGATACTCTGATACCAAATTGATACTAATAAAATCCACAATGGAATAAAAACTCACATATACACAAAATTACTATGAAAACCAAGGACACATGAGATATGTTCTCCAAACCTCTGAAGGGGAATTTTTATTATAAAACCATTCTCGGGTTGTTGTTACATTTCCGTGTAAAAATGGTCCCTTTTATAACCATAGGTGATCATAAAAACTATTACATAATTAGATGGTTGGTTCATACTGTATCCACAACTCTCCCCATAATATCCCCTTAAATATCTCAACATATCTCCATGAATCTCTCAACAAATCTTCATATCCCTAACATCGCTCATTTCTCCTCATCCCTCTCTCTCACGTAGACTTTATAGAATTAGTCTACCTCATTACAAAGCATCACATGATTTATTAATTATTCATGATCACAATTATATCATACTCCTCCCTTAACAAACACACTTATGATCTCATTCCTCTTTTCACTTGGTCCTTTGAACTAGTCCCATATTCATTTTATTTGTCTTCTCTAGTCTCTATCTTCCATGATATTTGGTATTCTTCCTTCTTCATCCTCAATATTCTTCATATTGTACCTGCAAACTTAAACATTCTTGAAGTCAATATGAAAAATTAACCATCCACTGGAATACATGGGTCACCAACCCTTGTATTTGTTGGTTCTCTAGGAAACACTTTCTTGTACATGGCTCATCAACCATTCTTCCATCATGAGTCTACATACATGTACATGTTACTCCCCCTCCATCATCATTATCATCATCTTCATCCTAGTTTTTTGTCTTACCCATAACCATGCTCTCAATTCTCCTGCATCAAACTCCCAAGGAACAAAAAATTCTTCATGGACTCCTATCCATGTGTTTCTTGTCTCTCACAAACTTGTATTTCACAGTTTGTATTACTCCATCTCATCCTCAACAATCATTTTGCTCCTAAGAAAGTCCCTTTTTCATGACTTGCAATCTGTCTGATTTCCTTTACCACTAAGATCAGTAATTCTTTTAGGTGTGGACTAGTGGTTTTGTCCATGATCGAGCTTCTCTCTGTGAAAGACCCTACATCCTCAAGTGGTTTTTTCTTACCACAAATAGTACATGAAGACAAGTGTTTTCTATTTGACCATGAACCTTCACTACAAAGTGGTTTTTAGAGTACCATGAACTTTATGGGAGCACACTTTACCTCATGAGGCTTACATCAAAATTTGACTCAGGTGCATACAATATCAAAATTCCAACTCAGAATAATCTATCCATAAGACCAATACCATCATTAATACATTATTCACGGACCATTAAACTTATTATGGATGTTTTCATGGATTCACTACATATGCATGTCAATTTGAAGACATGGTATGTATTCTTTACCTTGATTTACTTCATTAATTCATTCCTTTTCTTTTCATTTTCCTTCTTGCTACATCAAATTGTCTTCCTTGTTTGCCACTTATCTTCCACTACTTCATTCATCTTTCCTTTTTCTTCTTTTGTTGCATCATATTTCTCCATTCTTTCCTCTTTCCTCTTCAATATGCCCACATATTTCTCTCCCTTTTTTTATGTCTCGAAGTCCTTCTTCTTTCATGGAGTCATCATCTTCATTAGTATTATTTTTGTTGTCATATTTTGTTGCTATGGAGTCAACATATTATTCTCTCTTATCCATCTGCTTCTTGCATAATTCTTCTCAATACATGCATAAAATTGTTCTTGTAGGAGGGGTGTCTCCATCCAACAAGACACCTACAATCTTATGCATTCATTTGCAATTACATGTTTACAAAAATACGTTTTCTTGTTGGACTTGATCAAGTCCAATAAGACACCCATGACACTAGATTGGAAAACTTAATTAATGCACTAATTTCATGAATCTACTTTTGACTTACAGCTTGAACTATCTCCATCTTTGATTTGACTTTAAATCCACGTAAATTTTACTTTGACTCCAAACTCTCAACTTGAATGCAAATATTTACATCAACAAACTCTCATGACTTGATCATAAATTTGAACCTTTTGTGTGGGGTACCACCGTCATGCACCCTTGTTCATACAACATGTCAATGACTTAAGCTTTAACTTGACTCCAATTGAGACTCCCAACTTCAAATATTTACATCAAAAAATTTGACCTTTTATCCATTAAAAAATTCAACTTTGACTCCTAATATCAAAACTCTCAATACTTTTCATGACTTAGTTTTGGCTCAATAACTCTCAATTACATTGTTGGATTACTTTAAAATTTCAATATCGGGACCTTGACACTCATTTAACTTGGCCTTGACTAATTTTTTCCAAAAAAATTCAACTCCAACTTTGTTTTGGACTCAAAGTTATAAAGAATATTTTAACTTACATATGACTTTTATTTTCTTTGGATTTCAATTCACTTTCTCATGTTGAAATTTTTCATATTCCGATGTAGTAGATCTCATATAAAATAACAAGAACTTTAGTGAGGGCATAAAACACACCACTTGATTCCAAATAATTGTTAAAATATTTTCATCATTTTCTCTGACTGTTGAGCTTCACATGCACCATCGCTTCAAAAATTCATAAACATCTTAATTTAATATCCTCCATTGTTGATCTCATTCGGAGCTCTATCGAGTGCCTATTTCTTCTTATGGATGTGACCGAAAAGGCCAAGAATTAGCTCTACATCAACCCTTCTTTGTTGACCCTTCACCTGTCGAAGACATGTTTGACTTTGTTAAGTCGTACTTATGCCTATATCTACACTATAATGGACTATGTCATCAAGTTGACAAATTTCATGCACCACTTAAGAATGTGCACCAAGAGATATAGTGCATTAACATATCTTCTCTCATGTTATCGTCTTGTTCTCTGACAGGAGAGAGAGTATATTGTATTCTATTATTACACCAAAATTAAATACATTATTCCTCACCTTTATAGATGATTATTTCTAGCACCATGTCAACCAATTTCCACACACAAGAATTTATCCAGAAATGAAATCCATTGGAAAATACGTGTTTCTTCTTTCTCATGTTTGTTGGTATTTGAACTTACTTCAAACTTACATATAATCTCTTCACTCATGGATCAATCTTTTCTACTCTTGAAATCACATATCAGTTTCTGACTACATGACTGTGGCTATGCCTTCCTTCTCTATGTGTCCTAGTGCCCTCATTTTAGTAGTTTGCATGAGGGTTGCATCCCACAAAATGATGGGATTCACCACCATACCAAAAATCACACTCGACGACTAGCTTCATGCATTGACCGACCAACACAATATAAGTATAGAGGAGTTTCCATGAATATGTATGATTAATCTCCCTCAAATCCAATGTGATCTGCAACAACAGTTGCTTCTTATAGATCTCTCTATCTTTCTCCCTTGTTGGTGGTTTATTTACTATTCACTTTGGAAGTGATTCTCTTTCTTGTTGGTGGTGACTCTCTCTAAAAATGTTGGCTCAGTAGATCATGTGAAAAATATGTATATAGTAGCTCTATTCCTCACATCCTCACATCGCATCTCTTTCACAATGGCATCGACCCTCATGCAACAACGTTTCCTTGAACAACAACAGATGATTACTTTACACTGCAAACTTCCCTGGAAGTAGGTCAACAACAATATGTTCTCTACTTAGAACCTTTTTCTTCACTTTCATACCAAATGATGCAAATCAGTTTCATAGTGGAATAAAAACTCACATATACACAACATTACTATGAAAAGCAAGGACACAAGAGATATGTGCTCCAAACCCCTGAAGGGGAGTGTTTATTATAAAACCATTCACGAGTTGTTGTTATATTTTCTTGTAAAAATGGTCCCTTTTATAATCATAGGTGATCATAACAACTATTACATAATTAGATRGTTGGTTCAAACCATTTCCAAAACTMTCTCCACAATATCCCCTTAAATCTCTCAACATATCTCCATGAATCTCTCAACAAATCTTCATATCCCTAAAATGGCTCATTTCTCTTCATCTCTCACTCTCACATAGACTTTATAGAATTATTATACCTCTCATTACAAAGCATCATATAATTTATTAAGTATTCATGATCACAATTATATATACTCCTCCCTTAACAAACACTTGTGATCTCATTCCTCTTTTTACTTGGTCCTTTGAACTGGTCTCATCTTCATTTTCTTTGTCTTATCTTCTCTCTATGTTTCAYGATCTTTGGTATTCTTCCTTCTTTTTCCTCAATATTCTTCCTATTTTACCTGTAAACTTAAACATTGTTGAATTCCATATAAAAAAGTAACCATCCACCAGAACACATGGGTCGTCATCTGTTATATCCATCGATTTTATAGGAAACTCTTTCTCGTGCATGGTTCATCAACCATTTTTCCATCATGGGTCTACATACCTATACATGTTACTCCCACTGCATCATTATTATCATCATATTCATCCTAGGTCTTTTGCTTACCCATAACCATGTTATCGATGCTACTGCATCACAAATGTTATGAACCAATGCCTTGTGAATGATAAAAAGTTAATGAATAATAGTCCACTTCAAGGGGGAAACCTCCTTTTATGATATACTCAATGTAAAAAAATGAGATAAGATTATCCTAATACTAGGTCTCCCATGTGTGTGTGTAGAGAGAGAGAGAGAGAGAGAGAGAGAGTACAATGAAGGTTTCTAGCCGACCTACTAATATAACACTAGAAATGTAATAATTCAATATCTAGGGCTTAATAAGGGGTTTTATACTTAGCACGAGGCTTTGTTTAGGTCTTACAAATTGTGCAAAATGTGAAATGCAATTAAATTTATATTTATAAATGTTTTTAATCAACCTTCCCAAAATACGTTATGTTGCACAAATTACGTAAAGGTTGCAAATTTTTTTAAACACATATATAATAGATATCAACATCTATTACACTGCATTCTATATTAATACCACTTTCTCATTATTGACTACCACCTATCACTATGCACTATATTGTAATATTTTCAACCATGTTTTTATTACCCATGATCTGTTAATTACTGCTCACATTATATCATCTCCTTACCAGGTCCTTTATCACTATATTTTACATTTATTATATGTGTATTCTCATACTATCATCCTATTATGATCATCATTTATCATTAGCTCACTATAATGTTTTATCTACCTTTCTCTTCTTACTTTTACTTTTGGTATACATATGAATTTATATCCATACTACCACATAATACACACACACACACACACACACACACACACACACACACACACACACACACACACACACACACACACTTGTTTCTTATATTATCTATGCCACATTTATCCTTACTAATATCTTATTATTATATTGTCACCATAACCTTTATTTACTTTGTATTCTATGTATATAAGCTTACAAACTTCAATAGTACCACATCGATAACAAATTATTAGTCCCTTATTCCACATCTTCTACCATATATAGAGCTTCAACCAAATCCATGATTTTGGGTGAGGGAGCTCTCTCTTCATCCAACAAAATTGTTTTGATGACCCTGTTGACCTCCTTGTCGAGCATGTCCAATGTTGTAGTTGTACATGTGTTAACCACTCATTTCTTCTTCTTTCTTCCACCAAATTTACGAGATTCATAAATCCTATATTCTCTTGGATAGGAAATAATAACCCAGTTATGAATCTAGTATCCATTGTACTAGTACTTAAACTATCAAAATTATTTGAATAATCAAGATAATCCCATAATATTTTCTATTAGGTTTTAATAAAAACTCACATATAATATTTTTCATACACCATCACATGCTAAATCAAATCATTTATGCATGCTTCACAACAACTACCCGTGAAAAGGGGCACTAGAGAAAATGACATTGATGTAAATCACTCAAGTTTAATGTCCAAATATTGCAAAATGCAAAGACCACCTAGTCCTAAATGGAAAAACTCAGATATAGATCTAATTAATATTGTTCTAACATTAATATCACAACAAAAGACAGTTCAAAATATGATAAGGAATGTCATCCATTAGGTTCAATAAGTGACCAACCTCAAGAAACTCATGATAGTGGATCCAAGAAAATACGTTCACTAATGTAACGCTGCAAAGTTGACAACACTAATGAATCCTCATCCCCTTTCCACATATGAACTAGAACATCATTGTTAGGAAATGGGTTATTGAGTTCCAAAGAATCAAAATCCCACTTGCCAAACATAACCATTGTGTCTTGATGTAGAGACTCAAAAATTCCTTGTTATAGTGCTACCTTCACACATTCAACATATCATCCACTTGTAATGAATTTGAGGCCTAGCTCCTAGTCATGTTGGTTTAGAGGTTTCCATGTCCCTTGAATAACGCTTGAAGAAGGAAACCATTTTTGTGTCATCCACCAATAATCCATTCAAGGGATATAAAATGGAACACAAAGTGCCCATTGATCCTATTGGGCTTCCTGATAATAATCTTCTTCAGATAAATTAGTTGGGAAGATAGGACACTTGTAGTTTATTACAGGTGAGAAAAGTGCAGCACCAACTAACCTATGTGGTATATATTTTAGGAATCCACATATTGTGTGTTCCAAAATGGAGAAGCACATCACATAAAATTTGGAACCAAGATCAATTTGGTCAACAATCTCTTTAAAAAAAATCCAGACTTATCATAGATCGCTTAGGATGAGGATCACTTTCTCCATACCTAGGCTTCTCAAAGGTTACAATGTATACTCCTATATCTTTCATAAGTTCCTTAGAGGCTTGAAGGGTATCATTTATGGACCCTAAAAAACCATGTGTTAC
>JASDQU010689717.1:43163-70219 GCA_032191745.1 Picea mariana
CCAATGGCTTCAGAGCGTTTCAAAACCCCTGTCTGGGCTCTTTCAACACCTCAATCAGTCGAAAAATGAAGAAGTTAGGCCTCCTGGAAGTCTCCTTCTTCAAGCTTGCTGTCTCTGGTTCTACAATTCGCACCCTCCTTCCATGAACCTGGCTCACACGCTCATTTAAGCGCAAAAACCCAGCACCGGGTGCAACCGTGCCAACGGTGCAAACCGTAGGATGGTTAAGGGCACGCCATCCCCTAACCACCTCGGCACCTGGGCATATGGCCATGTGACCTCGCATGTTGATAAAAGGTGGTTAACCAGTTACACAACCGTGTAACTAACCTCCTGCGCACATTATACACTGGTCATATGGTTGTTAAACAAAACCACGGGCTATATGTTTAAACCCGCGCATATACAATGGAGTGGCTATGGTTCAAACCCCCGTGCCATTCATTATAACCGTGTGCCATATAATATACGGTGGTCACATGAAAGTTCAAACAACCATGGGCCAGGGCTTAGCCCCAGCCCGACCCCCCGCCCAATATACAAAATTTTAAACATAAATACATTTAAACCCACATTCATAACAAGCAATAATCGGTGGCCTATTGGCCGGGCGGTCGTGCGAAGGCGCTAGCTGTGTGGGGAGGTCCGGGGGTCGAACCCCGCGGCCTCCAATATATATTTTATATAAAACCAACTAGCCAATAAATGAGTGACACATGGTGCCCATGGATTGGGCCACGTGTCTTCATACTACTCGCCAGCTATAGGACACGTGTCACTCCCGGATTCACTAATCATCAACCAACAAAAATCTTCCATGTCACCACTGTATGGCCGTACGGTCTGTACAATTATGCCACGTCAGACTGTACGGACTGGTACAATCAACATTTAAAATTTTTCCCTATTTGCCTTGACGAACAGATCGCGATATCTTCTTCATACGGCGTCCATTTGACAAAATAAATATACCACCGAAATCGGGAAGACGAGATGGACGCAATGGCACTGTTTTTGTCACATTCCGAGCACTTTGAAATTTGAGCAAAATTTGATCCCCTGATCAGATAACATTTGGCTCCACAGGGTAAGGCATGTTCCCTGCAAGCTACCAAGAACATGTAGTTCCAGTCGCCTTATGCATTGGGCTATGGAGTCATGCTCAAAAAACATCCTTCTAAGGATTAAAAGCGGACAAGAACACTATCCTAAAAATGAAAGAAAAAGACATGGGCTCCAGGAGGAGCTTATTTGTGTACTTTCCTAGACTAATTTATTTTTACAAAGCACTAGGTGAAAGCAAACTTCCACCATAGCCATTCAAGAAACTCCCTAGCTACAAACCTTTTTACTTTGTCACTGATTAAATAAAAACAATGCAACTGTGATAATAAAATGATTACGCTTTTTATCTCTCCTCCCAGTGCTGAAGTCAATATAAAGTTGAGCGGATCCAAGACATGAAGGAAATACAACTCCATGTACTCCCTTACATATTCATAGAGAAAATGACAAAATCCACTAGGCTAGTGACAAAAAACATGCTCTATCTTACAGTTGCTCACACATGGCTGAATGTCTCTGGAAAGCATGGGTGGGCGAACGGTTGATGCAGCATGAATGATCCCAGGTGATGGTTGCTCATTTGTAGGCTCTGGGAAGGATATGAATTACACATTTGGTTCTCCCTCTTATTCTTTGTGACTCTCCCAAGGATTAGAATCATAATCATCATAAACAGGAACCATGGGAAAGCTCTTCCTTTTGTCTTATGTAGGCACAGAATGGTGTATTTCCACACAATGTTTTTCCTCAATGTATAAAGGAAAAGGTTCTATGGTATTCTCTTAGAAATCCTCAAAATCTTAAACATATGATTCCATGTGTATAGCCATAGGATTATGAATCTTGTGACAGAATCCTAGCTGCTTCGAAAACAACTCTCGATCATCAACAATTGCAATCTCTTTTCCTTGTTGTTGTTCCAGATCTGATTCATAATCACTATCTTCTTGCTCAGAATATGAAACATGTTGACAGACTTCTTCCTTAGGCACATGCAATTTTTCAAGATATGCTTGCATATGAACCCCCTTTCTAGCCCTAATGTTCTCTTCAACTTCTTCAACATATTCAAACATGTGTCTTAATGATGAAGATTTCCTCTCTCTCATGAGAAGGACCAGCTCTGGATGCTGAGCCATGACATAGTACACCATGGAAACAATCTCTATGGGTCTGATCTCCATAGGAATACTATAATAAACACTATAAAACCTCATGTTGAAGAAAACCAAGGCTTCCTCTTTCCCTCTCCTCAAGACATTAAACTCAAACCAGTATTGATCAAGGGACTTGTTCTCACCCCAACACTTTAAAAATGTATGGCATATCTCGGTCCAAGAGCCAATAGAACTGGATTCCAGACATCTAAAACACACAACAACATCTCCAGATAGGGATTGTGAGAACAACGTCATGGAAACATCATCATGAATAATCTCAAACTGATCGACAAAGCTCTCAAAGGCCTCCAAATTCCTCTCAGTTGTAATATGATCCTCCCCAGAAAACTAAGGAAGATACTCAAAGGAATAACAAGGATAAGGATGAAGGTCATGTGGCAGCCTTAAAGGTTTAAACAACTTATTTCTGATTTTAATTTTAAAAGCAGTGGGTTGATCATGAAGATTAACGAGTTGATGGCAAGGCTCAACATGAATAACAAAGGGTAATGATATTTGAGAAGACTGTGAATTATTTTCAACCTCCTTAGGGCTATAAGGGTGATCAATTTCAAGAGGAGATGTAATATAGATCTCACTTTTATGAATAGGCAGAGGTGAAGACACGCGATTAGTATCTACAACACAAGAAGAGGGCATGTTTTATTCTTCCAAGGATGGATAAATAAAGGAAGGCCTATTATCATTTGAATAGACAATGCAGTGGATAATCCTCTTTATATGTGAAGGGAAAGAGAGAAATTAGTTGATAAACAAGAACATGATTTCATGAATAAATATCATAAACTGATACCTGGTCTTCCCCTTCGGTATGGTCATCTTTCTATCATCGGGATCCTCCCTAGTGGTGTCGCCAAGTGCAAGTTGAAATATTCAATGGTTCTGATGTCTGATACACCTTCAGAATCATAAGCTCATTGTCATTCTTACCGAAGGAAATGTCTTCAATTCGTTCCCGAACAATAATGCCATAAATGTTAGAAATGGAAGTCACCCTCGGATTGCATCGAAGGTAAGCCCAATACCCATCAGAGTTTTACATTGCAAATTGGTTTTAAATAGGTTGAATGGTCGCAAGCTCAAGAAAATATCATTTTAACTCGGAAAATAGGGACCGACATGTACAAACAGGTGAGGTCTTGATCAACATAAGTTAGTAAGTTGATCTTAAGTGTGAATCAAATGGAATACTTGGTGAGAGAGGTGAACGAGACTACTATAGGCATTATACCTTCTAGCATCTCGGAGAGGAAAATCTCAAACTCAAGAGCAATCTTCAGATCAAACTTCAGACACTGAAATATGGTGTAAGCAACACATTCACAACAATAGAATAGTCAAACCTCTAATACCCTGCAACTACAACAACTCGATTGGATCATCCATGCCCAAGCCATTCAATGTAAGAAGAGAAAAGATAACACAAGAAACTAATTAAAACTGGTGAAGATACTACTGTGATCGAATCTACATCACAACAAAATGACTACCCTCGACTGGACCATCCATGCCTGAGTGTTCTAACACAGCTATTACAGATAAATGAAAAGGAAGCTGACTTTCATTAAAAAAGAAGTCTCAAATATAGATACATAACCATAAAAACCATAGCTTTATTAAAACTTTAAAATATGGGAGCCTAGCTCAACCATCGACCTTAACAAAATACTAAAACTACCTATATATACTCACAAATGTTGCAACCACTGGGACCGTGATTGGACCTCTGCATTTAAATATTTCAGTTTGTGCCTGCTCTATCAGACTGTGCATGTATCCTTCTGTCTGACACAAGATTAACTCGGCACGGGCCTTCATGGAAAATCATCCATCGAGGGGGCCTCTGAGCTGACAGCTCTGTCTCTACAACCAGAATATTCATGCTTTCCATTTATGGAGTGATTTGAAGTTTCAATCACCACTCCTTTTTCATTTACTGCTTCTTCTTGGGATTGCAACGAGGCTAAATTCACAGGGGTTGTTGTGTGCTGCTAGTGGCTCTTTACTGTAGCTCCTATGAAACCCGTGACCTTCCTCTTTTGTGCTTCCCCTTCACACTTGTGACCTTGAGCTGCGACATGTCCCCTAAGATCCACGGTCCAGATCTACTTCGGGCCTTCATCACTTTGGGACTTCGGGACTTCGGACCTCGGCTCATAAATTTAACATTATTTAGAACTCCCAATTCTCGTGATAATTTTATACCATTGATCTCTCCCAATGAGATCTATGACCCAGATTTAATATTTTCTCGACCTTGATCTCAGGCCTTTGCTCTGGCGCTAATATTTAAGCAACTTTGGACTTCTGAATGCCCGTGCACCATCGATCTAATTTTCTTGATTGGATCTCCGCCATTGAAAGATAAAATTGTATGCCTTCTTGATTCAACTCCAGAATGGATTGCTCTGAACGCTGCGCTTTGATGCTTCTTATGTAGGCCGTGAACTTGGAAAACCTATTGCCATTGAGAACTATATGTGATAACACATAGCACGTACCCAATATAACAATTCTTCAACTTCTAAATTGCCTCCATACATTGGTACCTCTACTCTTTCGCTGACTCATATTCTTGAAACAACTTTCAATAAGCAATCTTGTGCAGCATCCTCTACTACATTTTATTTGACCTCTATCTCTTCGCTCTTAGCTTCACTGATATATCCGGTGTATGGTTCTCTTCTCAGTGATGTTTCCATGGCATCTAGTCTCATTCAGATTTGGCTCATTTCTTCTTCCATTTTTGCATTCTCTCTATGCCCTCTAGATTGTATGATTTCACTGCGTCACCTTCTGATGCCTTCAAACAGAAATCAAATTTTCTTGATACCACAATTGATACCATCTTACCTCCTTTCTCCTTTGTCTCCTATCTGCAAACAAACTCAATATCAGCTCTGATACCACCTAATGCATCCCCCCTACTCCCCTGTAGGGATACACGACCTCCTGATCAAGGATGTTCGATTCTTGAGTCAAATCACCCTCTAAAACCTTAATCATCTCCTTCTGTATCTAAACACAGGCCCTTTCAGCTTCTTGGTGTAGGTATAATAGCACCTACAACCTTCCTTCTCGCTCTCTTGTGAAATATCAGAGTATTGGGTGTTAGATCGTTTTTCTGATAAGCCCCCTCTTGATGTGACCTTAGGCGATGACCTAACGTTACCACGCGATTGCAGGTGCGGCCAAAGCGGTTTGGGATCAAACTACTTTTTAGCCTGCAATTATCCTTGAGCCTCAACATGTCCTCTTTCCAAAACCACAGTATGGATTTCGGCCCGTCCTCAACATTTTAAAGTTCATGCAAATCCTATCCCCAAAATGCTACAAGACCGTCGATCTCCCAATCTTGACGGTACTGTCTGAAATGACAATTCAGATCTAACCTTTTAAAATCCACGGACTAGATCTGCCCCTCCTGAACCAATAGATGTGATCTCCTTCATGATTACGAGATTCAAAATTTTCAAGTCTCAAACCTTGCTTTCCTCTGTATGCCAATATTCTAGATTTGACGATCTGCGGACATGTGTCCTCCTCAATCAACGACGTTGCTTCTACTTCGGGTGTTTGAACTTTCATCTAGATCAATGGTCCTGCAGCCCCTTTTTCTATCAACCGTCGATATATCTTTCGGGTCTTCAGACTTCTGAGATCTCCAATCACAAACTTTTCACTTCCTGATGCAAGAGCATCACTATCACATCAAAAGGAAGTGGGTGTGGAATCAGAATCGACACCTCAACACATCAAAGGAGCCAAACCGACTTTAAACAACTTGGTAGCAGTGTGAAGATATTTTTTATTTTCTTGTTAATTTATTAATTGTATGTAAAGTCAGGCCACCGTTTGAAATGAAGGAACGATTGTAAATCCTTTACACAACTGTAATGTATTACAAGTGTGGTATATTAGCCCTAATTAGTCATTAGGCTGCATTAATGGAATAGGTAACTGCTTGAACATTATGAAATAGTATTTAGGTAGGAGGAAGGAGAGTGAAAAATCTTTGGGTCCTTAGGCAAGTTTTCTTGTAATAGTTTTAAGGAAAACTGACTGTAATTATGTTTTCTTCTAAATGAATAGAATAGAGGAAATTGACCCAAATACATATTGTTGATATTGTTATGGTTTGACTATGTTGTTATGTGTTTGTGAATGTATGATGTTCATAGTGAGTGAATGAATAATTGAATGAGTTCAATTATTTCTCTTCTGTAAGATTGCACAAGGAGTGCATGTAGAGCGAAGGAGTGCATGTGAAGAAGTATTTTTTGACTTAAAGCTTAGAAGAGATAGCAGAGAATTTCCATATGCAGAGTGTGCATATCGAGCACAAGGAGTGTGTGCAGAAAAAAACTTGTGTCAAAGTTTGAAAGCTTAGGAAGTTGAGCACAAAGTATGCCATGAGGGCGTTAGAACATCTTTTGAAGAAGACACAGAGTGCAAGTGAGCGCTAAGGGGTGAGATTTAAGTTTCAATTGCCAGAAGCTCAGGAGGAGTAGTGGTTTTAAGTCTCGAGAGGAGACACTTAGAAAAATTTCTAAGTTTCGAAAAGTTGAAGTGCTCAAAGGTGGAGGGAAGAAAATTGAAGTTCGAAGGAAGGACAAGTATGGAGGATTGAGCGGGAGAAATCCTTCAGAAAATAATTTTAAGATTGGACAAGATCGAGGGTCAAGGTCCATTCAGAAAGATTTGAAATATTTCAAGTCGTTAGATATCAGAGAAGTAGTGCACTGGTTAGTTGCGAGGAGTTATTGGAATTTTGCAAAAACAAAGGATTTGGAAGAAGTAGGGTAAAGTTCGCGAAATCTAGAAATCATTGGGACCATTCATAGGAAGGAACATGTGGCAAGAGATCAACATTTCACTAACTCATAGAGTGGAAAGGTCAAAGGGCGGAGTTGTGAGAATTTGTGAAATGTGAAATCACAACTTGATCATAGTCGTTGGCTAGAGAGCTATTGTGGACTGTTGATCTAATCCGAAATTTTTGTAATTTTAGGTATTAGGAGAATGGAGGTGAATCGCATCAAGAGTTTTGATACGCGAAATATCAATGTGCTCAGAAATATTGGCCCCAGGTTATAGTGAAGGGTCATATGGGTGAAGGATAAGGGAGGAGCTAGCATGTGCTAGGCCCTTGTCAGAATTTCAAGACTCGGGAGTTTGAAGGATGGAGAATCGATTTACTCATATAGCCGATACACGAAAATTGTGATGCACATTTTTAGATAGGCGTGTGGTCACAAGGCGTGGTCATGTGGAGGAGACTTGCATTTTAGCAATTGTTCACGAAGGACAATTTTTGCAAAGACTTGTGGATTGTTTCTTAGAGGTTCCAGTAGGGAATTGAAGACTGTTTCAATTCATTCTTGAGAAGATCCTAATACTGGGAGGTCGCACAACCCTTGGAGAGAAGGGGGGTCTACACCACTTCCCTCAAAGTATGCATATTATTGTCGCCTGTCCACTTGATTTGATGATCGAGGATTACTCTGGGTCTTCAAGAGTCGGCAGTCTCAGTTCTAAACGGAAACCTCACTATAATTTATCCAGAGCTCATGATCCGTTGACAAGTGTCCCTTGCAGATCGATGACTCTCATCTCTTCGGCTATTCGCGCTTCAGGAGTTTCAAGTCTTAACTGAAAAAGTATCGAATAGATTTCCTGAAGCTGTTGGTCTGTTGACACGTATCTCCTGGAAATCAACGGTTAGGAACCTACTTCAGCTATTTCACCTCCTCTTCGTCCACAAACTTCTGGAGGTGTGGATCTTGCGCCACCTATCCTGCTTGACGATGGACGATCCCAAGCTACTTCGAGACTTCAGAACTTTGATAATTTATCTATACTGCATGTGCAAAGCTCTAAGGCTCGTGCACCTTGATCTGATCAGACAGTTGTTGATCCTTTTCACTATAATCCAACAGCCATTGTCGCTCCTCCTCCTGAGCTTCTGATTTCTTTCGACTTAGAAGAATTATCGGTCTTCAAAGGTTTTGACCTTTGCTCCTTCTATGAGTCTGACTCTTGGATCTTGTCAACACTTATGAAAGTGTTATCCCTTCTGAGTTTGATCCTTAAAGGATTTTGAATTCCCACACACTCCTTGCATTTGGGGATTTCGATAACTCGGTTTGAAGGATTTCTTGAAAAGAAATTCTTCTCGCCCTCCTGGCATTCCTCTGTTCGGGTTCTTCGATGCTTGGTCGCTTCTTGACATTGTGCACTCCTTTCACCTGTTCTAAGTTTCCTTTGTTTTCCATCTGAACTCTTCTGAGTCAATCTGAGACTTAGTCGACGCACTCCTTACGTTCAAGATGCACACCTTGCATATGATTTTCAAAAGAGAAGCAAGTGAAACTTATCCAGTTTCATCACAAACTCATACGATCAACTTCTTGAACAATCATAAATGAATGAAATAAAATAAATGACATACACAAAATGAAACATTCATTCAATCACACATTAAAATGAAAACAGTCCAAGATTGGGGACAATTCTGTCTGTTCCATTCATTCATGAAACAAATTACACAATATTTTCGTTCTCCACTGCATCTTTCTTTTACTATATTATGTTCTATTGATCTCTATCTTCCTATCTCATAATACTTTTACAATGCGGCAACAAACTATCTAAGGATTGTCTCTACGAGCTCTTGTCATCTTGTCTGCAACCTATCCTATCAACTCTTAGTGGTTACCTACTTTTTCCTATTACAATAACTAACAGTGATTGCCAGATAAGAGTCAACACTCTACATATGCAACCCGTTATATTCGTATACGACATTACAAACACTACATATTTAAAAATGTTGCTTTCAAAAATATCTCAACAACTCGATTTAGTTTTGAGTTAAATGTTGATTTGAAACTCTGTCATGTTGAGATGTCATATCTTTGCCTCCACGCTTCCATCTTTGACTTTGAAGGAAATGCTCCTGCATCAATGTGTTGCATGAAATCCAGATACATTGGAGCTGCTAATGACCACTCCCATAATTTTGAAAGAAACCTACATCTTTCTTGCACAAATTTCAAGGAAGAACACATGTGCTTCAGTGACAATCATAAAAAAATAAGAAATCAAAAAATCAAAATCCCCATTGGCAACATAGTTTTTCCTTATTTTTTTTCAATAATGAATATATCAATGAAGTGTTTCTCTATTATGTTCTACCCACAATTTTTAAAATCTAAATCCTAAATATTGTGCAACCAAAACAATAGGTCGCCCAATGAAATTAAAAAATAAATACAGTAATAAAGTAAACTACCCAATAAAACTAAAAAAATCAATAATCAATGCAATTATTTAACATATTAATGCAATTAAAAAAACACAAGGTTGATAGAGAATATATATTTACCTTACTACAACCAATTAAACAAAACAAGTAAAAACACACTTAAGCAGTCAAACAATGACTTAGTTTCCAAATAGCAGGGACTTGCTATTCTTTAACCCCTCTTGTTTACAATTAGTACACATGATTTCTCATTATATAGGTTCATTAGTTCACTACATAGGTTTACTATTATTGCTAAGCTTTTGGAACCTATCATATTCATGTATGATTTATATACCTATTAAGAAAACATTTTATATAAGTCTAAAGAATGTTACAATCTTAAGGTTGTAGAATGATTTAGTGTGATCCTTAGAGTTGTAAAAGGTTTGGTGTAGTTGTTATATTTTTAACTATAAGGTAGATGCATATATATATTATAACTCTATTATACATGTTGCAATTGAGTTAGTTTTTGCATATTTATAATTCATCTATTATGTGACAGTTATATATATATAGATATGACAAAAATAAAAATAAATAATATACTTGTTGCAATTGAATTGGTTTTTGCATATTTATAATTCATCTATTTTGTTATAGTTATATATATAAGCATGACAAAAATAAAATAAATAATTGTATTAGAAAAATCTATTAACCTAATATCTAAGTTATAGAGAACATGCTAACATTTTAGGTCAATTTCTATAATTCACTAGTGTGTGCTAATGTGACATGTGTCTCCTCTAAAAGAAATTTAAATTTACTATGTTGTGCTTACCAATTTAATAAATAGTATTTTAAATAATTGTATTAAGAAAATCTATTAACCTAACATGCTAACATTTTATGTCACTTTCTATAATTGTAGTGTGACTTGTGTCTCGTATAAAAGAAATTTAAATTTACTATGTTGTACTTAGCAATTTCATAAATAGTACTTTGGAAATAGGCATTTTTCTAAATAGGCTATTTAATCTTAAAATATATTACTATTAAATATAATTAAAATATTTATTTTAGAGCTATGTATGTTTTTCACAATGCATAGAGTATGGTAATACTTTTACATTGAAAGGAGTCGGACTAGGGCAAAACATTTTATGTGTCTATGATAATTTCATCTTCGTATTTGTACAAGGTTCATTTTTAGAAATACAAAGCTTCTTTCACTTTTATATATATATGTGTGTGGGGGGTCGACCATCATAATCGATTTTGAAAAATGGGTAATTGTTGTTTATAGGGTTGTCTCCAATGTGATAATAAAATACATTATTATTAAATACAATTAAAATATTTATTTTAGGGTTATGTATATTTTTCACAATGCATAGAGTATGGTAATACTTTTTCATTGAAAGGAGTCAGATTAGGGCACAACATTTTATGTGTCTATGATAATTTCATCCTTGTATTTGTACAAGGTTTTTTTAGAAAGATAAAGTTTCTTCCACTTTTAAAAATGGTTTCAAAATTATATATATATATATATATATATATATATATATATATATATATATATTGAGTGGGTTTAATAGTTAAGAACATGTGTTTCCTCTTAAGAGGTTACGAGTTCAAATCTAGAACATGTGTTTCCTCTTAAGAGGTCACAAGTTCAAATCCAGAGGTGGGTAGAGTATGTATATTATTGTTTATAGGGTTGTCTCCAATGTGATAATAAAGCTTGAGATTCTTTGATCATGGACAAATTTTCAATTTTACTTGGTTCATGGAAATTTGATTTTGATATTATAATTCTATGAATTATTTTCTTAATTTTTTGTTGTATGGAAATTATTAAAGTAGCCAATAATGTTTTTTTAATTTGTTCAAGCATTATTTTACCTAACATCAAGTTGGATGGTAAGAGTTGCTACATGTGAAAATTACATATTTATAATATTTCTATGAAGCATACTTTGTTGAATACTATAGAGAGAGGAATTTGTTCCATTGAGTTTAAACTAGCAAAGTTTGAAGCTCATTTTAAGAATGCATGTATATCATTAATTATATTATTGTTGATCTTTAAACTATCATGGATATTTCATTGGAAGACACAACATATTTGATAAATAAAATACAATCTATACTATGAAGGTTAAATTCCTTTAGATTCTAAAATATTTAGTTACTTATTTTATATTTGTGCATGAAATAGATAAAATGAAAAAAATAGAGAACATTAAAGTACACTCACACATAATCCACAAGATAACACAAATATTTTGTCTAGGAAACCCTTACGAGAGAAAAGCTGTCTAGAAGGTCTGACTGCTCTTCTCTCTTTTCTTTGGTATGGAAATAATGAAAGTACAAAGGATAAGTCACTCTCTATGGAGTTACCTGAGAGTCGTGGCCTGTTAGGATAACCATATATGCATGAGTAATGGGGGTTTATGTGGCATCCTCTCGTACCATGGCGGTCATCATGATAGGTCAACTTTCAGGAGGAATAAATTTTGCATCCAAACTCTTATTGATGAACAATTTGCATTGTTGGAAATGTATCAGAGTGTAAAACATTGTCAAGGGGGTGTGCACGAGTTATGAACACCAGAACCCCAAAAAAATTCCATTCAATGCCTCAAAATGGCTTCAGAAGGTTCTGAACCCCAATTTTCCAAACTGGGACTTGCCACTAAAATGACCCTGCAAACTAATTCCTCCAATTTTTTCCACTCTAAAAGCATCGAGATATATTAAAATTAATATAATGATCCAATTTATAGCATACCTCCCCATTTGGGGAGGTGTCTTGTCCCCAAAATGTTTACTGAAAGAGGTGAGGAAATGTTTCATCTACCTTCTTCTTAGAGTGCATTTTTTCTTTGCCTGGAAGTTCTCCTTTCAACCTAATATGCCAAAGGTCACGTTTCCCCTGTCTTGTAGTTCTAGAATGCTTCTACAAAACTATGTCCTCTCCTAACTCTTCCTGGGCATCTGGTGCTAATTCCTCTAGGGAATGTGGGACCTACTCCTCCTCCTAATCAAACATGCAATGATCATAGAGTTTTAGACTTTCCACATTCATTATTGAGTAAATGTGCATTCACTACTGAGTAAATGTGCATGTATGGGGGTAGACTGAGTTTTTAGGAATTATCTACCACCTTTTCTGATACCTTAAAAGGACCATACTCCAGAGCCTTGATATTATTATCAAAACCCTATAGCCTTTCCTTATTTAGTTGTAACCATACTCTGTCTCCCACTCTAAATGTTCTCTTTATTTTGTGTTGGTCATGTATAGACTTGTAATTTTCCTATGACTTCTCTAGTGTCTCTTGTAAATGCAAATGAATCTACCTGATGTTCTCAACATTTTTTTCTTCTTTTAGTGCATCTCTTGTGAGGTCCTCCCTAACTCCTCCTTCTTTTTCCATATACAACATCAAAGCGTGAAGGTGGAAACCATCCAAAGAAAGTTTCAAAAGGTGAATTACCAGTAGAAGTGTGGACTACTCTATTATAAGAGTGTGCTATATAGATCATGTTTTCATTTCATGTCTTCAGATGCTTCTGATTGTAGCCTCTCAAATGCTACACCAAATTCTAGTTGACTACTTCCATCTACCCATCTGTTTGTGTATGGAATGTTGTATACCTATTCAACTTAGTGTCCATCACCTCCCACAATGTAATCCAAAATGCAATAAGAAATATGTTATCCCTATATGAGATGATTCTCCTTGGTATCCTAAAATGCACCCAGACCTATTCAAAGAAATTATGTGTTTCATCTTGTCCGTTGATGTTCTTTTTACAAGGCATGATAATGTACATCTTGTTGAAACTATCAACTACCACAAATAAATAGTCATGTCCCTTCCGGTTTGTTGTTATCCCTCCCAAAAAATCCATGGAAATGATTTCCCAAGGTCAAGTGGGTGCAGGTAAGGGATGGTATAGACCTAGCTTCTTGTACATGGGCTTGTTGGTACAACAAAGTATACATCCTTTAATATACTGTGCTACATCTTGTTGCATTTTGTGCCAATACACATACCGCTATGATTTGGCTATTGTCTTCCCAACATCAAAATGTCCTGCAACCTTTGAGGTGTGAGCCTCTTTGATAAGATGCAATAGTTCACCTTTGGAAACATATATCTTGTCAAGCTTGTAGAGTAAACCATTCTAGAAATTATATTCAACTTTTTTTTCAGCTTCTTATAATTGAATTTGTCTAAGTAGCTATTGAAACACCTCCTTGAAATCCTCATCTTCTGTGTATGCCTCTTTGTATGCATCATGGGGAAAAGGATTGATGTGCATGAGAGTTACCAACACTATAATATTGGATGTGGGTGGTCATGAAATCATGTCTACAAAATTATTTTTTCTTCCCCTCTTATGATTTATGACCAAATTATTTTTTTGTAAAAACCACATCCACTTGTAATGTGTAGTTTGTTGTATCTTAATTTGGTCCTACAAATACTATAGCGGTAGGTGATCTATGTGGATGATGGTATCATTGCCCATCAAATAGTTCTTCCATTTTTGGCAGCATGTACCAAGGCATATATATCCTTTTCGTAGGTAGGGTAGTTGAGAACTGCCCCATGAAATACTTCAAAATGACATTCCTTCCTCCCTACATCAGTATTGCTCCCATGGTATACCCACTTGCATATATCTCTACTTTGAAGTGCTTCTCCAAGTTTGGTAGTGTGATAACTAGTTATTGATTGATCTATATTTTCATTTTAGCAAAGGCACTCTATTGATTCTTCCCTTGCTGGAAACTCTTACTAGTATTTGTTATGGTGTAGAGTGGTGCAGCTATTGTTGAAAATGAATCTATGAACTTCCAAAAGTATTGCATTGTGCCAAAAAAACTCCTACTTTAGCGACATTTGTAGGAATTGGCCATTTCAAGATGGCCTCCATATTTGCATGGTCTATCTTGAGTTCCCATCCATCGATCACATACCCCAAATACACCAAAAAATATTGAGAAAAATTGCATTTCTTGAGATTGGATAACAATTGGTGCTTCTTCAGAGTCTCTAACACCTACATAAGATGTGAGATGTGCTCCTCCTAGGAAGTGTTATAAACTAGTATATCGTCCAAATAAACAATAACAAATGAATCTTGATAAGGGTGTAAAAAATCATTCATTTGTCTAATAAATGTAATTGGTGTAATGCATAAACTGAATGGCATAACCAACCACTCACAAAAACCTTGCCTTGTCTTGAAGGCAATCTTCCAGGTATCTTCTTATTTCACTCATACCTGGTGATATCTTGATTTCAAATCCATCTTAGTGAAGTACTTTTCATGTTGTTGTTGGTCCAACAAAGAATTGATCCTTGGCAGAGGGTACCAGTTCTTTAGTGTAATCTTGTTCAATTCCTTGTAATCAATAAACATTATCCAAGTCCCATACTTCTTGGGAAGAACTATGATGGGTGAACCAAAAGTTTAGGTACTTGGTCTAATCCCATATTGTTCCAACAATTGTTGCACTTTCTTCTTCACTTCATTCGTTTTTATAACAAATTGTTTATACAACCCAATATTTGACAATGTGGAGTCTCGAAATAATTGTATATCGTGTTTCACATCCCTCTTGGGTGGTATCCCTTTAGGATCCTTGAACACTCATCTATATTCCCATATAAACTCCTCCAACTAATTTTTATTCTCTTTAGTACACCCCTATAGGGATCCCTTCACTCTCATTGACTCATCATCGGAACAATTTTCTCTTAAGAAAAGAAAAACTTGTTTCTTACTAGAACTAATCAACTTCTTGGTTTGGTTGGCACTTAACAATGAGATCTTTGACTTTCCTTTGACAATGGTTGTTGGGATATTTTCATTGATTTGCAGTGGATCTTGTCTTGTTATCTTTACCCACTTTCCATTTCTTCCCCTCCCTGGAATCTTCCTGGTGAAACTTCTTCTTTGAACCACTTGGCTACCCCTTCTTTTGGCCTATATTTTTTAGATAATGTGCTCATACACACACCTCATCCATTGTCCTTGTATTGAAGAGAATAAATTGCTTTCATACACAACTGTGTAAACCCCCCAGATACTTGACGAGTACATATGGGTTATTTGGAGAGATACCCAACATAATGGCCATCTTTCTGAACTTAGTGGTGTACTCCTGTACACTCTTCCCTTGCCTCTACCTAAAGTAGTTCCATCATATCCATTGGTCCTATGCATACCTAATAGGGTATGATTGGAAATTGATGAGAGTTTTTAAGTCCTCCCACTAATTTACTAGTGGATCACCCTCCAACCTAAGTGTTACTGTATGGATTTCCCACCAGGTTAAAGCATGGACCTCTAGTTTCAATCTAGAAAATGAAATATTCTACTCTTCATCTATATGGTGAACTCTAAAATAAACTTCTATTTGTTGAAACAAATTATTCAATTTTAATGCATCAATATCACCTTAGTATGGCTTTATGTCAACTTTCACTTCCATCCTCAATAGGGACTATGAAAGGTTGGTGGAAATCAAACTTGACTTCTCTTTCTTGAATTATTTCCACAAGTACTCCTTTCCTGAGGCTGCCCGATCTCTCGATTTCTCCTCTAATATGATCTCTGAGTAAGAACCTTCATCATCTCTGAATAACCCTAGATTACTTTCTATATCCATCGTGAGTAGGTTCATATTGCAACTAATGTTGGTGAATTGTGCTTCCAACCTCTCAAATCTCTCTTCTGCTAGATCTCGAGGGTTATTATGAACTAACTCGGCCTTTATGGCTATGGTTTCTATGACTTCTCTTTAATCCAATTCTTGGATCCTACAACTTCCCAAAAAATACCCAAAATAAAACCCAATCTAATACCAATATGATATATAAAATTCCTTGTATATTCCACTGGAACGCTTTTTCACAAAAAATATGATAAACAAAACTAAAATCTACACTATGAAAGTCAAATTCCTTTATACTCCAAAATATTTAGTTACTAATTTTTTGCTTATGTGTTGAATAGATAAAATGTATAAAATAGAGAATATTAAAGTACAACCACACACCATGCACAAGATAACACAAATATTTTCTCTGGGAAACCCTTAAGGGAGAAAACCTAGCTAGAAGGTGAGGTTTCTCTACTCTCTTTTCTTTGGTATGGAAATAATGCAAGTACAAAGGACAATGCACTCTATGTGGAGTTACCTTAGACCTATGGCATGTTAGGATGATACAAAACATGAACCCCCTTTTCTATGCTCTATAATTTATCACTCCCAATTGTTCTTCTCTTCTATGGGACAAAATACAATAACATAGAATGGAACCCCTTCTCATAGAATGGAACCCCTTCTCGTCCTAGTGGCCCGACATTTAACATAACTTGATATGCATCTAGGGTTAGGTTTTTTACTTCCTTAACCTTCAATTGTGATAGGTTTTGAACCTTCTATAATGTCATTGAAATTTCTCATGTGGCTTTCCCCATATGCATTAGTAATGGGGGCTGGCATGGAAATCTCTCGTACCATGGTGGTCAACATGATAGTTCAACTTGCGAGAGGCATAAATTTTGCATGTGACCTTTGATTGACGCACAATCTGCATAATTGGAAACGTATTAGACTATAGCACACCATCAAGGGGTTGTGGATAAGTTCTAAACACTAGAACCCTAAAATATATACACTAGAACCCCAAAAAACATCATTTCATGCCTGAAAATTGGCTCCAGAAGTTTTCTAACCCCAATTCTACAAACTAGGACCTGCCACTAAAATTACCCTACAAGTTGATTCCTCATATTTTTTGCACTTCGAAAGCATCAAGACAGATGATAAATAATATAATTATCCAATAAAGATCATTGATTGAGAATAGCATTCCTTAACTAAAAAATTTGAATAGTTCACATCATACTAAGACCACATTGAAAACACATGTATAATATGTCAAACAAATCCATAGAATTGTATTTACACAATTGATTGTATTCATTGAATCTTGGTGACATACCTAATGTTACTAATCTTAATACTTGCATACATGATGTATGAAAATATATTGCAATCATTACTGAAAATGTATATTCTAAGTACTTCATATATTTTATTACCAATAGGTTGATTGAGGTATTTACATATTTTGTGACCAATTTGTATATTTCTAGAACCTATGGAATTTCACTAGAAAAACTTGAAAATTTTCATATGTAACTTTTTTTATTAGGAATATATTGAGAAGGAAGACAAGTATAAATGTCAAGGTAATAGCAAATCTCAAGGAGATAATTTGTAAAGTGCAAAAAGATCACAAACAAATAATGTTGTGTGTTACTATTATAACCAGGAAGGACATTATGTGTATGATTATTTCAATTAAAAGTGTTATAGGACATAAAATAAACACTCATCAAATGTGATGAAGAAGAAAACTTTTACCAAGAAATTAGAGGAAGGAAAATCAATCACTTTGTTTCTTGTGATAGAAAGAATTTAATATGGTTGGTGCATACACATTGACATGACTAGACACATGAATACTAGCAGTGAATGGTTTAGAAATTTTAAACTTTGTTATATAAGATATATCAAGTTTGGAGATGATAGGAATCTTGAGATAATTGGGAATGAATCTTATGTACTCATGTTTCTACATAGAAGAGAAGAATACAACAACAAACAAGTGAAATAGCTACAAAGTAGTTATTCCCTACTTCTACTTGATTCAAAAAGCATAAGTTGATATAATAGAATGTTGTCATTGTGTGTATTTTTGAGTTTTTTCATGTGTTTAACTTTGTATGATGAAACCCTATCAGTGGATAATCCCTTCCTCTGCCTGATACTGCAACACACCCACGACGGGGTGTAAAATGTTTTGTTCTTCTTAAGAAAAAAATACCCTTAATCATGGTCCCTATTCCATTCTACTCTTCCAGAGCTTTCCAGCCACAATATCCATGCTCCGAAACGAGCACAGATCAGGAAGGTATCCACTCCCAAGATATTTGTTTTTTTTTATTCCCCTATATTGTATATGACCGCGGCTATGTCCAAACTCCAAGACAACAGGCGCCAAGACTACCACCACGTGAACTCCTCTAGAGTAGCAAACCTTTGAAGTTCACGATCCGATGTCGCGTGTCCTCAGGTATTTCAACGACATTGATTTACTTTGGCACTTCGGCATTTGGGAGTTTCAAACATTCCTACACCTTTTCTCTTCGAAGTACTTCGTACCTAGTGTTACAGGTCGAGCGCCATGCATCCCTTGTGATCGATGATTATGACCTTCTTCGGGACTTCGACATTCAGGAGTTCTGAGCACTCCAACTCTTTTTCCTCTGAAGTACTTCATACCCGAAGTTCCAGATCAGGAGCCAAGAATCCATCTAAATCAACGACTTGGGCCCACTTTGAGGCTTTGACGTTCGGGAGTCTCGGACGCTCACACCACCTTTTCTCCTCGAGTGATTTCACCCGAAGTCAGTGATCAATCGACCCACGTCTCTTTCAAATCTACTGTCATGATTTACTTCGGGAGTTCTCAACTCTCATAACCCCACCTTCCTCCTAAGTGGATATCTTCTAAAATTAAATATCTATTGACACCTATCCTTAGCTGACGGACGGCTCAAATGAACTTTAGCTCTCTGGCCTTTGGGATTCCTTGTTCAACACATTCCCTTTTTCCTAGAATGACTTTCCTCCGAAGTGAAGGATCTGACTACATCTATCCCTTTAGCTTGGATGGATCAAATCTACTTCGACTCTTCGAGCTTCAGGAGTGTCAAATTCCCCACACTCACTTTCTTCCAGAGTGTTTACACCCGAAGTCGGCGATATGTCGACGCATGTCTCCTGCAGATCAATGGTTGTAAGCCACTTTGTCTCTTCGGGCTTTGGGATTCTCAACCTCTCCACACTCGCTTTCTCCCAGTGTTCTTACACCCAAAGTTGATGATATGTTGACACGTTTCCTTTCTCCCATATTGATGGCACAAAAGGACCCCATTAGTCCGCGGATTTCCAAAGGAACTCACGACTATCAACCTAGCAACTTTTCTAGGTCTGACGGTTATGATCCAACCAATACCAATGTGTTCACTGATAGACGGTTCACAGTGATTACGGGCCCCAACATGCACACTTTTTATCAGATAGCTCAACCTCAACAATTTGGAAATTACTCGCCCAACTTCGTCTATTCCTGGTCATTGATATTCCAACCCAACAATATCAATGGCGTTGGTGAATTGCAGGTCGCGAACTAGTGCGCCCACTAATTTCACCTTCACACTTTGCAATGATTCCCCACCATCGATCTTCATTCATAGATCGATGGTTCACAGTTATTGCAGGGTCCAATCTCCGCAATTTGGGAAGTTCTTGCTCGAATCTGATCTAATCTAGGTCGTTGATCTTCCATCCCGATGAGATCAACAATGTTGGTGAATTGCAAACTACAAACTAGTGCATCTGCTAATTTCACCTTCGCACTCCACAATGACTCCCAAACATCGATTTAATCGATCGGCTAGTGTTTACTTCATTAACTCCAGTGGTATTTCAGTCGATCTGACGACCAAGATGGATTCTCCTCCCGATAAATGACTTGCATTTTCCTCCACTGTGAGGTTATTAAGTCATCTACAAGACTTTTTACTTCGGTAGTTCGGGTAACTTTGACTATCGTGAAATTTGACATCCTTGAGCTTCGACCTCCCGAAGTTCCGAAACCTTCATGAGCTAACTCCTTTTAGTGCAAGGTTCCTAGACCCAAGACACATGGACCTTGAGATGACTCTTGGGCTATGAAATCTACTCTTAGCCGGGTTTTTGGTTAAGGACTTGGGTGCAAGTTCAAAGTCTCTTAGACTACTGGTTTGAAGGAAACACCTCCCTAACTCACAAAACTTTAAGCTCTGAAATAGGGCAAGGTAAACTCATGAGGTTACCAAAATGATAGTAATGCCAAGAGGCTTGCTCTGACTTTGGAACTGTGATGCAATTCCCTGGGGAAATGCCTTCGAGGGATTAAAGTGGATCATATGGAAAATCATGCAGATGCATAAGTTCTCAGGGGAACTAATGCATACTCATAACTTAATCATTTCAATATAGAAACCATTTATAGACATATAAATACATGCATCCATCCATTATTTCCAATTCAAATCACAAGGCATGAAAACACTTATCAAAACCATAAGGCGTGATGTGATTGCTAAAAGGGGTGCTCGTTTCCACCTAACCATAGGCTCAGTCAGTCTTAATGGATTTACAACTGGCCACCCCCAAGCTTAGACCACGATGCTTTGATATTCAATATCTCTCTTCTAGCTCAATGGAAGTGTTGGCCCTTGACCAAGTTTTGGATATCCTTGGTCATGTTTGACTTATTTTGGGACTTCGACAGGTTGGCCGAAGGTGGAGTGCAAGTCGAGGCAGAGATCGCGGGATCTTGACCCCTTTTTAGGGCAATTTTTGGAATCAGGGTTTATGTAACGAGTATGGGATGTCGGCCCATGGGTTTACCCATGTTTAGGCCCACTTTGTAATGTATAAATAGATATCTAGGCAATGTAGGAAGAGGCCAATGTGCTAAGTGAAAATAGTTGTGGATGCTTTGTGCATGCTATGTATTAAGAACTTGTAGAGCTAAGTGCAAGTGATTGTAAGAAGCTTGTGTATAGACCGTAAGAAGGCTTTGTGCTTAAACATAGCTCGGGGAAGGAGGATCTGGAGAGGTGCATGCAGATCTCATGTCCTATGCAGAGTGGATTCTAAGGCTTTGCGCATGTAAGGAGATTGACAGAAGATAATAAAGAAGATGAAGAGTTGGTGGATGTAGCCCCACACTGGGGTGAACCACGTATATCCTGTGTTATGGTTTCTTTGTGCATTATGATTGTATGTTAGTGATTTGATTTATGCTTAGCACCAATATCTTTATGTATGATGCATCTGGTATAATAGCTTAGTGCTTGGTAAGGTGAATGAATGTTAGATCTGATCTTTTTCCATATGCTAAGTGCTTAGATGTGTTAGATATGGTAGAATATTGCATTGTTCTATAATTAGGGTTTGGATCTGCGATGTGAATAAAGGTTAAATACTGATGAATGTTAAGTGTTAAGTGCTTTGTTAGAGTGGTATAATCACAGATCTGTGTCTCAGCTAGGTTGCAGACATTTGAGTCCTGCAACCGCCCTTGCCTCTACTTTGGGTGAGACTTAATTTTCTTCGCATGTGTTGTCGAAAGGGATGGTATTTAGGGTTTTGTTGGTACGTTGTTGAAGTGTTGGACCCTGGGTCTGCCCCTGTGCCAACAAAAGGTTTTGTTACTGGGACCTGAAACTGTGATTGTTGGAACTGAAGAAAAGAAAGTTTTTTGCGTAGATCTATTGCTTTAGTGTGCAATATTCTACTTGACTTGTGAAGCTCTATGATAATAAGATAAGTATGATCTGAAGAAAAGAGGTAATACCTTGAAGCTTTGTTCTCTGAGAAAGGTAAGATAAGTGAACATTTTTTTTTTGAAAGAATGGATCTAAGTATGTTTGATAAATTTTGTCCTAATCTGAAAACTAGGGCGCAGTTAGAAGAAAGAATATTTTCTATTAATAGATATGATAATAATGAAAGGTATGCTATCCCTATGCATAGAAAGAATGTTTGGATTGACAAATGGAAGTAGGATCCTAGGAATAATTTTTTTCAGGTTAGTTACTGTGATCCCAGTGCGCAGTACGGGAAAAGTTGGGGATCATCTAAGAGAAAGAGAAAGAATTAGAGACTGTATTACTACAGATGAAAGAAACCTTGAATGACCACAGAAATATCAACTTATCAGAGGTATTATAAGAGAAAGAGTACATAGAAACAAGAATAGGAGACTTCGGCATACACTGTTTCCTGGATGAGGAAATGCAGGTGAACATCATGACATAAAGAACTTAGGAAATTTTGGGAAAGCTTGTTATGGTTCCTTCATTAGGAGGAATAGGATTGTTTAGAGGAAAGTTGATAACCCTATGTGGAAGACTTACCCAGACATCTATGAGTGCTCATGGCACTTCGACAGAAGAAGAATTTGATATCGTTAAGTTTGTTGATAACAATGTCCCATTTTCTATCTTGCTAGGAAAAACATGGATTGAGAAAGATCAGATACGAAGCAAACAAGAAGAGGGGGATTTGGAACAAAAAAAGAAAGAACTAAGAGATTTCATGGCTAGGAGAATAGTGCACTTACTGGAAGAATAAGAGAACCATTCAAAGATACTAAAGACCAAAGATATGGATGTCAAAGTTGAAAGTACACAGAAAGAATGGAGACACCTATCTGTACAAGAGAGTAGAACACCTACCCCAAAAAGAGAAGAAGTATTACCCTTGAATCCTATGATAGACCCTCCACAGTGTGAAGTTATCATTCCAAGAGGAGATAAGAATGATAATGGAAAGAGGAAACCAATTTAGATCAAAGGAAAGAAGGTCGGAAAGCTCAGTAAGAAGAGGGAAAATTTAGAAAAATTGTAAGAAGTTCCAGAGAATACTTCACAGAAGAAAGGTTTCCAAAACTCAAAATTCGTCGGAATATCAATACAACATAGATTGGAACTTTTCCATGCCATAACAATATGACCGTTCAATCGACTCTCCTGAATGGTTAGGAAATAAGTTATGGCTCAAAATTTCTCCATTGGACCGTTGGGACCGTGCCATAATGGATGGAATTGCATTGAATAAGGATTTGTGACACATTGAAAGAAACTGTTATGATGTTATCTATTTATCCCATCGAGCATTTCACTGAGAACACTTTTGCCAATTTTGATTATCTGAGCCCACAGAGAACTAGTTGATTTTTTGCAGTGAGCATTGAGACCTCACCATCCATTATGTTACAGTGAGTATTGTTCACCGACCTGAGATATCAGATCTTGAGTGTGCATGTTGGACGGAATTAATGTAGCAGAAAAAGTTGTCAAAGAGATTCTAATAGACCTCATGGCCGATAAGGTGATGTTCACAGGCATCCAAGACTCATTGACGTGAGGAGTGCAAGCCTCCCCATCCACTGCTTGTGGATCTGGACCATCATGAGTTGTGACCGAGAAAAGAACCAAGCATCGTGATGACTTGGCGAATGCAAAGCCAATTCCATCCATCCTACCTGACTACATTCCACCCCTGGCCGGTGTGGTGAGTCGTGACAGTGTCCTTAGGGAATTCGACTACATAGTCATCATTGGGTACCTTCCAAAAGGAATATAAGAATTCATACCACAGTTGGAGAGGATTCCAACCTTGAATATTAGTGACTATAAACAAGGAGACCGCAAGAGATATGGCATGCTCACACCTCACAAATAATTGACTAAGATGAAGGGGAAGAAGTCAAAGATCATCCCTCAAGTGTGGACTATGGACATCTCAAGGTCCATTGTCTTGAACGTGATGAAGATACCACGTTTTGGAAGGCACCAGGAGGTTAATGCGTGAGTTAATCTCTTGCTATCGTGCTTCCATGGAAGGTATTTATGGTTAGACCAACGCATCACCATCGATCCGGCGTTGATCCATAGGATCATCGGATTGAGTACACAGGGACCTTAACCGCAATACTTATATCTAGGGAAGGTTGTAGGCCACGCCCTGGAATAGAAGATCAAAGACACCTATGACGATGTAAATAAATGGATGTGAGGCTACAAGGTAGCCTCCATTTAGAATGGCACGGTGCGCCCTGCTTCACAGTTGATTGTCAGTAAGCTAGTAAGAAATAACAGACCCATGCAGGTCACAGGGTTTTTCATTGACCTCGCAGAAAAATGCATGGAAGGATTACAGATGAGATAGACTAGTTACCTAGTCAATCAATTAGAACTAGATTCTTGCAAGGCTCAGGATCAGGGCTTGTTGGGTATGTGTTATATTCTTTGCACGAGTAGTAGTGTCTAGGCATTTGTGCCAGGTGCGCAGGGGGTGTTATAACCCTAAAATGCACTACACAGGCTTACCTGGCATCAGGCCAACTCATGTCTCTTCCTTGCCAAAGTCATGCTGAATAAAACCTTGAAAAACCACTTAAATCAAGCAACCTGCACCCTAACCTCTCACTGGGTGCGGTGGACCGCTTGCTGGCCTTCTACTGCACGCGGTGGACCGCGGGCTAGTCCACTACAGCCCGTGCTTACCTAACAAAGCAAAAAATCAGGAAAGTTTCCGCCGGGACGAAAAGATTTTTGTCAGTTAACTAGAACTCCCAGCCATGCATGGCCGAGAGTTCGCCTAAAAACCTAGCTCCTTCTAGCCTATAAAAGGAGGGGTAGGGGTACTATTCACAGGAGGAAAAATCATAGAAAATAAACTCTGCCAAATTGCCAAGTCCATTTTGTCCCAACCCTTTAGCCTTGCCTCAAGCTTTAGGAGAAGTTCAAGCAACAGCAGTTGGAGGACAAAAGAAGAGGAGGAGCCCAGGATCAGGATCGAGGAACGGTGGTCGGTCTCTATAATCATTGTAAGGTGATTCNTGTCCCGAATACATGAGTCTCATATGTTTTATTTGATTTATGTTTTATCTTTAACCCTCTAGTAGATCAGTAGCATGCATGCGTAGTTTTGTCTTGATTGCAGGATCGCTTTGTGGAAGGAGCAGCAGCAGCAAGGAGATAAAAGCTCAATGGAGGATCTACTTCAACTGTCGATAAAAAGGTTAGTTGGTTCTTCCCATGTTTGCCTGAGAAAAAGGGTTATAGGTTTGGGTAGGAGGTTAAAATTTATTCTTGAAGGGTCATGATCTGCATGCAAGTTTAAATCCCTAGCTTTCTAGTCCGTAGGGTAGAAAAGCCCCACAACAGAATTGGTGACTCCACTGGGGATATTTTACTCTTAGGGTTTTCGGATTTGGTTAAATATTTGTTGGGTAGTTCAAAGAAGTTTAGTCTCTGTTTCTTTGTTTATTTTGTTGTCTGTTAGGTCAATGCTAGCAGGGAACCTGGTTATCAATACCAGTTTTCCTTGACTGACGCTTGACATTTATTCTCGGGACACACAGAGGTACCCGCGGCCTGCAGAAGCCCTGCCCGCGGGTGACCCGCGCCCTAACTTTCTATAGCACGCGTTTGCCCGCGTGCTGCAGTGGTTTCAGTAGCGTGTAGCTTTCAAGAAGCTCGAGAGGCAGTCTCCTCTTCCCTGTCAGAATTTTATCTTCTCAGGGGGCTTTCTGGATCCTGTCTGGGTCTTGATTGGTCTATTGTCTTGCTTTCAGTCTGCCTTATTGTTTTGACTGTTCTTTGCATTTGTTTTCTTTTTTGAAACTTTTCCTTTTCTGTTGAAGTAATAGCACCCAAGTCTTTCAGAGACCCTGGTTTTCAATACCAGAGGCATTTTTTAGGTCTGGGTTGCCTGTGTTTGATTTTTTCTCAGATTTTATACCTACCCGTGGGCTGATTCAGTTCTAAGCGCGGGTACCCGCGTGTTGTTGTAGCTCAGCGCGCGATCGACCACGTGATGTCTCGGTGACAGTCGTGGGTCTGTCTGGTTGCTTTTCAACCTGGGTGGGGCAGTCATCCCCTCCTGTGGTGAGAAGGGATCCTTTCAAGGTTTAGAGTCTGGGGCTGCACAGTTAGCAGGTTAGGGCATTTCACCCTTAGCTTGTGTTTGTCATTTGATTTTTTGATAGAAAAGACAAAAGAGAAAAAATATCTGTTTCATGGTTTTTAGGCAAGTGTTTGAATCAGTGCTGTCTTGATTTCTTGTCTCGCATTTTTGTGCTTTGATTCTATTTGCGATCTGCGCTTTAAGCCAGAGTTTTCTTTTTATTCTCTTGGTTTTAATCTTGTCATCATTTTTCCTTATTGCGTTATTGTGCAATAAAATAAAATAAAAAAATTTCATTCTCTTCTTGATTTGAGGATTGTGTGGTTGCATCAGTAGCTAGGAAAGAATTCTGTTTTTCATAAGTTGTTGCAGTGCATGTCAAGTATAAGTAGCTCGCAGATCTGAGTGAAAATCCTTCATATTTATTGCATAAAATCTTAGTAATTTCGAAAAGAAAAGAACTCTTTTTTGTTGAAAAGTTGTTGGTTTTGCATTTTAGTAGAAGTTTGTTTCCAAGCATTTCTTGTTCATTTTTTTTCTTTGAGTCTTTTTACACACCATTAGTTTCATTTCCGCACCTTGAGACTTAACCAAGCCCATTAAAAGCAACGTTAAATAAAATCAAGTAGACTTTTCTGTTTGTAGGGTGCATCCACTAGCTCAGGAATAGGGCCTTAGAATAGGTTGGGGAGTAAATTCTCCAAGGCCACCTAAACTAAACATTGGAGTCTGTCAATTAGGGAGTGTAGAAGTCCAGTTACGGAAAGTTATTCAGGACCCCGCTCTAACACAGGGGCTAAACACGAGGTCGCGTAAGGAAAGGTAGCGGAGATAACCCCTCCAAAGCTGGACCGAGCGTTGCGGAGAACACATATAGAGGATCTGTTAAGGGATTTCGTTGTTAGAATTTGTCACGGAG
>JASDQU010689719.1:2849-17390 GCA_032191745.1 Picea mariana
TATTCCTAAAAGGTTACCGAATGAATGAGAGCCATCAGAGCGCCTTCCACCACTTTGGAGGAAGCCTGGGAGGGAAAAACTCAAGGGAAGTCGGCCAGGAGCTTGTCTGGTCGACAACCTGAGAATAAAAAACCCTCGATGAAAGGAACTCCCCTGATGGATCACCCAAGGTACCCGACCTAACTATGATCCATGCAGACATTATTACATCATATACCCTCGCAGGGGTGCGGAAATCCCATTTACAAAAATTTAAGTGCTGGTGTACAAAACACCCAGTAGAACCATCTCTGTCTCTGACATAGAATAATCTTCATGATAATGAGTTGACCTCTGTGCTAAACAGGCGGTCAACAGGTGGTTAGGCCTTGGCATGGTATAACCAATGTCTAGTGTCTAAATATATATGCGTTCATGCTAGGTCATGTCTATTGAGTCATATGGAAATTGTGCTAAGTCCCCATAGGTTTTTTTCAATGTTTTTCTCAAATAAAAATTTTCCCGTAAAACAGACATTTTTAATGTAAGAGTCAATAAAGTTGTAAAAAATGGCATCAAACAATGTCAAATGCCATATTTGTGCTCGTTTTCTAAGCCAGAGCACCCCCTAAACCCTTATTCCCCTTTTGTCCAGGCAAAAAAGTGATTTTATCACTCAAAAATGTATTTTACTCTCAAAAAGACAAAAGGGGACTTTAATTAATTTTCCTAAAATTTAGGAGAATCCCTAAAAGTTAGCAAACATGTCGGAAACATGTTTTGTCTTGTCTGGAGTCTCGAGTACATTTGGCAGAGGTCTCTCCTAGTGAGGGCGCATGGCCTAGTTGACATGGCACATGGGTGGAGATCCCAATGAGCTCATGTGCATCTCCTTGCATAGTTGGTGCATTCTCCTTAAGGGCGCTAATCCTTAAGATTGGCACTCGACCTCACTCACCTACCACCTCACTTCACTCACCCTTACCCTCACTCATCTCTTACACTCCTCCCACATCACTCCACATCTCCTACCTTCCACTCTACAATTCTCCCACTTAGCTCATGCGCATCTCCCCCTAGCTCATGTGCATCTCCTCCTCTCCCATGCGCCTTTACGTTGGGATCTTCACCAATTATTGTATAAATCAATGTCGACCCTCCTCCATTGAGTCCAATTGGAGCTTGGGCAACTTGATCATTTTGTAATTTTTTGTTATTGAATCAAACACTTTGGAGGTCAAGATTTGGTGTGTAGTCTGACATGTGTAGATGGATTGTTAACATATGAGGTAATATCATTTCAAGTTTCTTTATTGTACTTGCATAGTGGCTAATGGTAAGGATATTGTTATCCAATTAGAATATATAGTTAAACTTGTTCGCTAGTCTATATATTTGTTTAATGCATTTGATGCTTATATTACATGCTTGGTTTTTGTTTAAACTAACGTGAAATGAAGTCTCTCTTATAGGAAACACCGTTGTTTTGCAGGTACTTGCGAGGAATTTGGAGCGTAAAAGACCAACTTTTGGAGATTCAAAAGAGCTTGGTTGCTTCTTTTGCTTTCTCTAAAGGCATTTCAGAAGACTTTCCTCCCTCTTCTTCACACCAGAAAAGGACTCCATAGCCCAAGGGTTCATGAAGCTCAAGCAAAAGGCTCTATACAATCAAAACTTTTCTTCCCCTCTCTCTTTCTTTGGTTGCATGGATAGTTAGATCAAGTTTCAAAGTTACATTTTTACTATCTAGTGTTTGCATGCAAAATCTAGATCTAGTTTTAAATTCATTGCTAAATCCAAGTCTAGATCTAGTTTTTATTAAGTAATTTTCTGATATTTATTGTTAAATTTCAAAGTAGAAAGTTGTTGATTGTTTATCCTTAATATCTAGTCATTTGAGTACTTTAAGTTTTTGTTTTAGGATAGCAAACAGAAAGTACCCAAGAAAGGCCTAAGTAGCTTCCTTAAACTCTAAAAAGCCCAAAAAATTGTCTTTTATTGTGCATAAAAATTTTGTAAAAAGCCTTATAAAAAATCTTCTTTCTATTTTGCATTTGCATATCATTTTCTGCCGATACTAATAACTTTCCTTTGCTGGTTTTTAGCAGGTTTGTCATAGTGCAAGGGAGATTTCAACCTTTTTCGTTCGAGACCCAAATTGAAGATCTTTCACTCCAGACTTGACCCTTTGAAAACCAAGACTCAAGGACTCTCTTTGTAATAGTTAGTTTAGCATTGATCCATTTCTATAAGGATTCAAAAGTAAAAAGCTAAAAGAAGAGAAAAAAAAGAGTCATCCTGTCAAGGTTGTAATAGGTTTAATAAAAGCATGCCTTTGGTGCCCAGTTTCTTCATCCCCTTTAGGGGGATTGGTGGTGGTGTGTGCTTGTCTCTTTTCATTTTCCTTGCAAGTTTTATCATCTTATTTTATTTACAAACACACAAACTTAAGGGAAATCAATCTTACAAAGCACTTAATACTTCATGCACTTAAGCACAAAATAACTTCAATTTTTCATGCATCTAGGATTTCATTTTTTGATCTTAGTAATTAAAAAAAAAAAAAAAATTCAAAGCTTTCTACATTTCATTTTCAGTTTTCAATTTCAAGTTTTGTTTCTTTTCAAGTTTAAAATAAACCTTCCCCGCAACTACCGATGTATGCTATGAACCCTTGTGAGCCTAGCTCGATCCTGGGATTCATCAGAACCGGAGTTGTTAGTGTGGAGTAGTATAATTAGGGAAACCTTAATAGTAGTTACCTTAATGCGTGGGAAAACACCTAAGGGGAGTGTGTGAAGTCAGACGGGAACTTTGAGATCTAGGTGCTCCCCGTGTTGGACATCCGGCACCCTTGGTGAACTTACTAGTGAAGCCCTAGGGATTCGGTAGGTTCTCAGCAAGTTTCCAAACAAAGAGGTAACCTCTAAAGAGGCCACACATCTCTCATTAATCTACTTTCAATAAACCCTAATAAAACACGTGTTCAACAACTATCCACGACACTTTTAAGAAACTAGTTCTATGGTTATATCTTTATGTTTATGAGCAGTATTTTCAATCTCAAATGTGATTGTCTAATAAATTTTATAAATCTTGCAGATATCATATCCTACTTTATTATGCATGCATCTTTATGATTAGACAAATGCTTTATATGAATATCTTATCTGATGAATGATTAAGTTGAATGTTTTATGTTTTATTTGCAATAAACTCCTAGAATAGTTCTTTTTTTGCTTAACATAGCTTAAGAGCCTTAGTATATTTGTTAGGGACTACCCCCTTTGGCTTCGCTAAGAGTTGGCCTAGACGGAGGAGTCGAGGATCAAGTGACAACACTTTGACTCAAGACTTGCCCCCAAGGGCACACTAAGTGGATTGAAGATTTCTTCCATGATAGCCCAAGTGTGTATAAGAAGGCAACAGAGACTAAGGAATGAAATCTTACTTCAGATTTAACCATTCAAATACTTCAGATTTCAAACCAACAAAGAATGATTTAAGAGTTATGATTTAAAGAAGGTTGGAAAGAAAGACTAGTGCTTAGAACTTTACTTAAGCAAATGGAATCTAGAAGAGGATATATTGATGGGATTTTTCTCATCACATAAGGGTAATCTGAAATCAAAATAACTAATTTCCAGCACCCTTATAAGGCTGTCCTTAAATGCAGAAAATGGTTTTTTAAGAATTCGAATCAGGGAATATAATTCAATACATCAAGACGGTATGCCAACTACAAAGAGAAGTAAATTCTAGCCATTTCAAATCAAGAAATATGTCATTCCTTTAGCATTTTCCAGCAGCAAGCATGAACATTTAGATGGAAATGATTCACATATAAACTTTGTTAATGATCTCAACCCAACACCCGGCTAATTCAAAATAAAATCACTTTATTAATTATTGACACAGCTAGGTTACTAACGAAAATAAATCAATGGAAGCATAAAACTAAAACCAACACATTGCACAAGATATCTTTGGGTTAATCACCCCTGGAAAAACCCCGAAGGGAAAACCAGATCTGAGTTGATTTTATTAAATAAATCTTGGGCTCTAGTCCTGCGATAATGGCCCTGTTGACCGCCTCTCCAACACAGGTGGTCAACTCCATGTGCCATGAAGAGATGCATCATCAAATGCAAATTTGTCGAAGACTTTGGTTCTACAGGGCATGTTTGACCCCAGCACTTCTTTTTGTAATTGGAATTTCCGCACCCCTGCGTGGGTTAATAATGTAATAGGTCTGCATGAGTCATGTCTAGGTCAGTTACCTTGGGATCGGTTCATTGGGAGAGCTCCTTTCACCGAGGGTTTTTTATCCTCAGGTTATCAATTGGGCTTTTCAGCTTTATTGATCTCCCTTGAGTTTTTCCCTCACACTTGCAATAATTCCTCCAAAGTGGTGAACGACGTTCTAATGGGTTTATCTTTTGGTAACTATTATAGGGAATCATTGTAAATGACCATGCAAGACATCTTAGAAAGTTTTGCGGAATTCCGTCGAGTCTAGGTCAGTTTTTTTTAATTAATTAATTTTTAATTAAATTTTCCTAAATTTGGAGGTTTAATTATTTAATTAATTAATTATTTTTGAGCAAAAATTGTAAAAACTAGGTCCTTGGACTTTTTATAGGGGTATTTGTGCTCAAAAGAAATGGAATAGCAACCCCTACATCCATGGACCAAGTTTCAGCTCAGTCGGACAACTTTAGCCGTGGGTTTGTCCACCCAGAGTGTCAGTCAGTCTAAAATAGCAATTTTAATTGCTAAAATCCAAACATGGCAAAAATGTAAAATTGTAATAATGAGTTTAAAGGATGAAAAAGGTGAAATAATGGTTAGAGAGAGACCCCCTAAGCATAACATGACCCTCCTAACCTTTTCCAACCTCTTCTAACCCCTTACACCCTCTTTTCACTCAAAAGTTACGCCCCCCTAGGGGGATTGACGTTTTTCCTTGGTGGTGGACGTTGTGACTTAAATGAGGCCCCCTCTCATGAGTTATGACTCCCTTTAACCCCCACATCACCTCCTAGTGTGATCCCACTCCCTTTTTCTCATTAACCCCCCTCCATTCCTTCCATTTCCCCCTTTTTTTGCGCCCTCCAGGGAGAGTTACGCCCCCCTTTTGTTGATCTCCAAGGAAAATTCGTTTTTAATTATTGGGGCCTTTTCCTCTTCCCTAGCACGAATCCCATAGCCTCTCACTTGTGTTTTGTGTGATCCCAACACCTCCCACACCCATCTACACCCTAGATCTATGATCTAAACCCTAGATGGTGTGCTCTAGCCTTGAGATCTACTCTTATGCTTGGTGGTGGACACTTGGCATTGATCCAAGAGAGGTAGGTTTGCCTCTCCAAGTATAAATAAATCCCTCTCCTCACTCCCAACTCACCATATCTTGAGTTATTGTTATGCTACTTGATTTTCCACTCTCTCTCTCTCTCTATTGTTCCATCATTTCCATTCTATGCTCTTAGGGTTTTGGAGTATTTTCTCTCCAAGATCTATTTTCTTGAGTAATAATAAAGGAGAAGCTTTGGAGGATAACTAGAGGAGCAATGAATGTTCTTGTTCTTCTTATGCACATGAGGTAAACTTGTATCGATTTGTTTGATGATTGTACACATTGGATCTTAGGTAAAGTGTTACTTGGGTAGATTTATCAATGCATGTTCTTGTAGATCTATATATCTTGATATATTAGATAGGATTTAAGTGTCGTCTTGTTAACATATTCAGCATATTATCTCTTGTATGCACATCATCTTTCAAGTTTTTGTAAGTTTGGCTTCAGGGGTTTCATTGGGAACACCACAAGCAAGAAGGATCTCTTGAGACACATCTATACTCCATGTTTTTCTAACCCTTTACTCTTCTTCTATATTGTTGTTCATTCACATATATTTCAGCTAGCATAACCTAGTAAGATAGGTCATTTTATATCAAAAATTACAAATTTTTCTTAAGAAAAATTTTTGCCCTAAAAAGGCAAAAGTTTTTCTTCATTTGTAGGGTTGTGTGTGACATTTCCAGCAAGCATAGCTTGCTGGTTTTTGTAGGTTCAGATCCAGTTGAGAGGGGTTTTGGCTACCCAAAGGCATCTACACAACAATCAAACGCCCCCCAAGGGATTGGTGGCTATTTCTCAACCTTGCTCCTTCAATTTCCTAGTGTTTTCCTTAATTTTTCTCCTTCTTTGCTTGCTTGTAGTGGCTCACATTTGTGGGAGGAAAGAGGGTACGGCCCCCTCCCACGTGTGAACCTTGGGTAGTTAGGGTCTTAGTCTAGATCTTGATTTTGGTCCTTCGTTTTGCCTTTCTCTTGCTTGGACGTGAGGATTTGTGAGATAAAGGGTATCTCTCAAACCCTAGGACGTGGGTGGGGTAGGGTTTGCTTGCTTGTCTTTTGGTTTGCTTGTTTTTCTTTCTCCCTTTGCTTGCTTCTTGGCTTGCCTTGCTTGCTTGCTTGTTCCTTTCCTAAATAATTTCTAATTAAGCAAGCTAAAGTTAATTGCCTACCTATTTGGGAGAGGAATACCCCAAAAGGTTAGGTTAGGGTTTTTAGTTTGTGATTTAAGATCTAAATGCTTAAGTGTTTTAATATCCTAAATCTAGATCTAATACACTAAGTAATTCTCTAGCTTAAGCCTATTGGGCACCTAAATCAACTTATTGAGATCTCATACATGCTTAGTTCTACAAATGTTTATTTTTATCTCTCATGCTTAGATCTACAACCTAAATGCTTAACTAAGTAAGTGGTGTCTTTGTTTAATGCTTAGATCTTTTTGATGCCATCTATGAAGTAACTTTTTCATAAGTTGATGAGTAGGTACATATAAATTTTCTTCTTTTTCACACTTGGTGCTTTTATCTTAATGCTTTAAAGCTTAACATAAGTGTGATTGCACATCTCTATTGGTTGGCAAGTTGTTCTTGCCTTTTGTTATTTATTTCAAGCTATCTATATTGTGCATTTTAGTGACATATACATGTGTTAATGCTCTTGATCTTGTAATTTAGACAACACATTTTTAAGGCCAAAGTGACTTTCGGCCAAGTCACTAAATCACCATTAAAAAGTGTCATAAAATCTTTAAAACACTCCTAAAAGTCTACCTAACTAATATATAAAATTAATAGACTCTTTAGGGTACCTTAGACCACCATCTTCACCATCTAAAATGGGGCTTGAGGAAAACAACGGAGGGTGTAGGTAGGGGACTGTCTCACGGCGCACAAGATGTGTCCTCTCCGGGAAGTACTCTTGTTTTGGGTTGACCTGTGAAGCTACGGTGGCAACACTTATTGAGCATCCAACAGTTATTTGGCAATAAGAGGAGGAGGCTTTGGTGAAAGCTTAATAAAATTTGAAAACCTTAAGAAATCTTAACAACTTAACCTGGGACTTAATTCATTTAAATTACTTGTGGGTTTAATATTTAAGAGTGGTGGATCTTCATCTCTGATACTTGTGGTTAAATTTATAACTCTTCTTTTGATGTATTGATGATGATGATTTTGATGCCTTGATGATAATGATGCTTTAATCCTTTGATATCCTGCACACATAAAGATAAAACGTGGTTAGCTTGCTCTTTGTATCAGTTGTATCTTACCATTTTTCTTGTGAATAACTGTATCTAATATTTATTGGTTCAATCTATTCTTTTGTAATGTTGTAAACATCTTGTAATCTACTTGTAACGAACAACCCTTAAACTTAGTTGACCCCTTGCCCAATCTTTAGGCACTAGTCTTAGTTGCCCTAGGAAAAGGCTTGACTTACATACTAACCCTTGCATCCCGCATTTTTTGCTTGTGCATCATAGGATAGATCCCCTCTAACCTTAAGGAATTAAAACTAACTCTTAGAACTTAACTTTAACACATCTAGTAACTAAGGTCTACCCCCTTTGGCTTCCCTAGGAGTAAGCCTAGACGGAAGAGGTTCTGGTCAAAGTGACAACGTGGGCTGTGAACCTAGGCATTGTGCCTCCAAGGACACACTAAGTGAGCCGGACTTAGCTCACGTTTGCAAGTGTGTATAAGGACGACAATAGGCCCATCTGAGGAAAATACAATAAAAAAATAGCCTAGCCCACCTAGCTGCTATCTCCCTTGCTGCCCTTTGCTACTTCCTCTGATTCTGCCCACTCACACTTGGATGAAATGCTCTTCACCCACTCAATGAGATCTCCTCGTTCTGTGTGTAACACAAGCACATGAGCAATGAATCCCTCTTTGCTCCTATGTGCTCTTTGTGTGTCTCATCCTCACACTTAGGTTGCCTTTTATAACATTGGGTTAATCCTAAATCCAAAACCCTAGATCTCCTAAAGTCATCAAGAGATGCGATTAGATCTCCCCTTCACTTTAGATCTAACGGCTAGGATTTAATCAACTCACTTAAGTTAATAATGCCAATAACTTAGGCATTTAACTTAATTAATTTCACATTATTCTAAAAGGTCATTCACTTTAATAATCGACTCATAAAGTGAATTTCCTAAGGTTCTGAGAGGCATTACAGACGACTTCCACATGCTAGACACCAAACCTCTGTGGAAGTACCTGCCCAATGCTAAATACATCAACACTCCCTCTTAGCGAGGAAGGTACTTCCACCACCTGGAGGTGGCTCTGTCTTCGCTATCATGTCCGCTACCATGGTTGCTCTCCTATCCACCTAATTGGTTGCCCGAATACCTGCCTAGGACCCGCTGCCCAATCCCCTGCTCAAAGTTGCCCGGGGCTACCCAGATTTCTTGCTTGTTGCCCGGGGCTACCCAGAAATCTGCCCTGCTACCCGAGGTTACCCGAACCTCTGCCAGAGGCTGCTTGGACCTCTTCCCAGCAGTTGTCTCGACCCTCTAGCCCTTGCAGTCTATTGTTGTCTCTGCGGCCTATCAAACTGGTCGGCGGTTGTTCGCTGCTCGTGGCCTTCTTTTTTCTATGGCGGCTTGTTTAGTGGCAAGATGTCATCCTGTCACAGCCCACGTCTCACCTTACCCATGGGTGCCCAGCTCAATTCTACGGCAGTCTCCTACACGCCTCAGCTCCATTGTTCTTGTGCAACGCCAACTCCTTTCTTTGTTAGCAGTTGCAATTGTTGGTTGTTGGTTGCTGGCGGCTTCCTCTGTCGGTTTCCTATGTCCAACCTTCACATCCCGTGTGTCCACTCCCTCAGCCATTTTTTTGTCTCCTCCGCTTCCAATTTGCTGCCACAACCTACTTCCACGTGGGTCGTACATCCTCAAATCCACTTACCACGCGCGGCTGGCAACTCTTCAACACGACGGGTTTCTCAGTCCTCTACACCACCTACTAATGTTGTCCATTCTCCAGCGACCCATCCTCTTTCAGCAGCTAGCGACTACTCTAGCCCGACTCTGCACCTTGGTCATCAATTGTTAGCAGCTAGAGATTGCTTCTCTGCTCAAGATGCTCTCCTCACAATGGCGGCTTCTTACACAGTTGTCTTCTCCAGCTCGGTCAACCTACACTTAGTCGTTCCACCCATTCGTTGTCCACAGCGGGCTCTCCCAACACTCTACGCGACTTCCTCAGCCCGACTCTCACTCAGCGATCGAACCTTCTGCACCCTGCTCAATAGCCTAGGCAGTTGTATGGTGATAAACAACTGTAGTACGTATAGTTGTACGTGAGTCTTTTTTTATTTTTACTTTTTTTTCTTTTTGGATGTTATCTTTCACCCCACAATTGAGCCTTCAAAACAATTTCCCGCAAACAAAAAAAATCTTCCTACAGAAATCTTGATATCGGAAAATTTGGTTTCCATCAAAGACCAAGCTCTGATACCATGTTAATAATATCAACCCAACACTCGGCTAATAATTTAGAATAAAATCACTTTATTAATTATTAGCACAGCGAGGTTATTAACGAAAATAAATCAGCGAAAGCATAAAACTGAAACCAACACATTGCACATTATATTTCTGGGTTAATCACCCCTAGGAAAACCCCGAGGGGAAAACCAGATCTGAGTTGATTTTATTAAATAAATCTTGGGCTCTTATCCTGGAATGATGGCCCATCTGAGGAAAATGAAATCAACTCGCTTAAGTTAATAATGCCAATAACTTAGGCATTTAACTAAATTTATCTCACATTAATCTAAAAAGTCATTCACTTTAATAATTGACTCATAAAGTGAATTTCCTAAGGTTCTGAGAGGCATAACGGATGACTTCCACATGCTAAACACCGAACCTCTGTGGAAGCACTTGTCTGATGCTCAATACATCAACAAACTTAGCCAAACAAAGAACAAATTTACCCAATTACAATCCCTCTTGTTGTGCTTGAAAAAACCAAAATAATAACAGTCCACTTCAACAATATAACTCCAAATGCTTAAATCTGAAGCTTCAAAATACTTTTAAAAATTGTAGTCTCAAGTGTCTCTACAAATTTTCAACAACCATTACCTCCTCCCATAAAATAATAATATCTATGCTAAAACCCTAGATCTATTCCAGGAATGCATAAACAAGTAATATCAATCTAACTAAATCCATAAACAAGTCAAAGAAATGCTAAAATATGAGTGGTCGTGCCACATCTACAAATCTCCATTTAGATGAGTCCAAGGAAGTGGGATGAATCCTCCAAGCATGTGAGAAATAACCACAACAGCTCCAACATCCACCTTTTGTCTTCTCGATGAGAGGTCAACCATGGAAATATTTGCTAGTCCAACTCAAATGTGGCACATGTGGGCCTCCAAGAGATCGATTGGCGTGGAAAGAATCTCCATAAAGAAAATTGATCCCCAAAATCAGAGAAAAATATAATGCCAAGTGTAGATCAATGCTAAAGATAACCTCCAAAAGCAAGATGACCTCAGAACCCAATCAATTACACAAACTCCAAGCTAACAAACACCCTCAATATGTGTCAACGGTTATGTCCAAGGGAGAAAGTCAAGACCACATGTGTACACATGCCAAAGCTGCTAGGAATGAAACCATATGTCAAGAAGATGGGGTATCCCTACCCACTAGCAATAAAATAGACATAAAAATAGGTGAGCGGATCAACATGTATGCAAGAGGGGAGCACTCCACCTAATTACCACCTCAACCTCATAATAAACCATAGTAAGTGTGAAAAATCACATCAATAGAAAGGGTGCTAATGTAAGAGGCCTCCATCCAATGTGAAAATAACCATTAAATCAACCCAATCTACTCGTTGGCACACTCATTGAGGTTGATTATGCTTTGGAGTATGAGTTGGTGAAGCTTTTTAGGAGGACAACTTCGTCCTTAGGCTAACTTTCAACATATGGTTACACATTACACTATTTATTCATTCTCCTAGTGGAGCGTGTTAATGTTTAAGCCATTATTATAGATGTTTGCATTTCATTAGATAACAATAGCATAATCCAAGATCACTGAGAAATACACAATCACAAGAGACACAGCATTTATCCTGGGAAACCCTCTAGGGGAAGAAAACCCAGCAAAACTTCCTTAATATAGATAGCCAATACAATGCCATGAGATCTCTTAAACAAATACAAAAAGTCCTCTCCCAGATATGCACCACTCTCTCTCTCCTTCTTCTCCGGTAGCAGGTCTGAACTTGTCTCTCAAAATGAGCAAGTTATTTGTATCTAAGTGAGGCGCTAGCCTCCTTTATTTATACAAGTCTGGCACGTGTGAAGTGTCTCTTCACTGGCAAGGCCAACTTCTCAAACTGGGTGGGTAAACCCACCTTTATTATATTTCTAGGCTTCTTTAATATCTGTTGGGGCTGACTTCTTATTATGCCTATTACAATTGTCTTTTGACCAATCCGCAAAAGGGGATTTGGTCCTATTACAATAACCGACATGATCAATCCACAATGGGAATTGATCCTATGAATAATATATCAATAATAATAAGAATACTCTTTGCAGTTACATTATTTCAACACTCCCCCTTAACAAGAAGGGTATTCTTCAGCAGCATCATGTGAGAGAGAGAGGACAGAATCATCAACAGCATCAAGTGGGTGAGAGGACAGCATCATCAATATCATCTTGGAACACTAACTAGCGTATCTATAAATCATCGGAAGTTTTCTTCATCGACAACATCGTCATTCTCAAAGGAATGCCATTATCATCTGCATCAATATGTATTAGTATAAAAACTGATACATCATCATCATCACAGCACAAGGCTGGCTCATCATAATACAAGACTGGCTTTACATCACAACTGTCAAGCTGGAAGCTTAGTACTTGTCTCATCTCATCGTCTTGCTTTACGTCATAGCACTCAAGATGGAAGCAAGATACTCGTCCTGCTTTACGTCACAACCATCCGGTCGGAAGCAAGATACTAGACTGGCTTTACGTCACAGCTATCCAGCCGAAAGCTCAGTGCTAGTCTCATTATAGCATCTTGCTTTACGTCTGACAACTAGGTCAGAAGCAAGGAACATCTCATCTTGCTTTACATCTGACAACTAGGTCAGAAGCAAGGAACACATCTCATCTTGCTTTACGTCTGAAAATTGGATCAGAAGCAAGGAACACATCTCATCTTGCTTTACGTCTGACAACTGGGTCAGAAGCAAGGAACACATCTCATCTTGCTTTATGTCTGACAACTGGATCAGAAGCAAGGAACACATCTCATCTTGCTTTACGTCTGAAAACTGGGTCAGAAGCAAGGAACACATCTCATCTTGCTTTATGTCTGACAACTGGATCAAAAGCAAGGAACACATCTCATCTTGCTTTACGTCTGACAACTGGGTCAGAAGCAAGGTACACGTCTCTTCTTGCTTTACGTCTGACAACTGGGTCAGAAGCAAGATACACGTCCTGCTTTACGTCACAACCACAAGGTTGTAAGCAGGGAATATCTCATCACAGCAACTACTCCCCCTTTCGAGGAAGGTCATTTCAGACTATGCCAAGCTTATCTCGGAAGTACTCAAACTTCACACGAGATAGGGGCTTGGTCAACACGTCAGCAACCTGTTCATCCGTGCTAATGTACTGGAGCATTAAGGCTCCTCTCTATACCATGTCACGAATGTAATGATAACGGATCTCTATGTGCTTCGACCTGTCGTGGAATACAGGATTCTTTGTCATCTTTATGCAGCTCTAGTTGTCACATAGAATCAAGGTTGCTCTCATCTCTAAGTCAAATAGGTCGGTCAACAACTTTCGAAGCCATATAGCTTCGCAGCTGGCAGAACATGCAGCAATGTATTCTGCTTCCGCTTTACTGAGAGCAATGCTAGATTGCTTCCTACTCTGCCACAAGATCATAGCTGATCCCAAACTGAAACAACATCCTGAAGTGATTTTCCTGTCAGAAACACTTCCTGCCCAATCTGCATCAGTACATCTACTCAATGTGAAATCATGATCTCCATCATAGCTGAGACCATAATCTATTGTACCTTTAAGGTACCTCATCACATGTTTTGCAGCCACTAAGTGAACACGTCTGGGTTCTACCAGAAACTAACTCAAGGTGTTCACGGCAAAACAAATGTCTGGTCTGGTGTTCGTCAGGTACATCAGCGATCCAATAATCTATCTATACAGTGTGGCATCAATCAATTCTGACGAAGTATTTCATCACAGCAACTACTCCCCCTTTCGAGGAAGGTCATTTCAGACTATGCCAAGCTTATCTCGGAAGTACTCAAACTTCACACGAGATAGGGACTTGGTCAACACGTCAGCAACCTGTTCATCCGTGCTAATGTACTGGAGCATTAAGGCTCCTCTCTATACCATGTCACGAATGTAATGATAACGGATCTCTATGTGCTTCGACCTGTCGTGGAATACAGGATTCTCTGTCATCTTTATGCAGCTCTGGTTGTCACATATAATCAAGGTTGCTCTCATCTCTAAGTCAAATAGGCCGATCAACAACTTTCGAAGCCATATAGCTTCGCAGCTGGCAGAACATGCAGCAATGTATTCTGCTTCCGCTTTGCTGAGAGCAATGCTAGATTGCTTCCTACTCTGCCACAAGATCATAGCTAATCCCAAACTGAAACAACATCCTGAAGTGTTTTTCCTGTCAAAAACACTTCCTGCCCAATCTGCATCAATACATCCACTCAATGTGAAATCATGATCTCCATCATAGCTGAGACCATAATCTATTGTACCTTTAAGGTACCTCATCACATGTTTTGCAGCCACTAAGTGAACACGTCTGGGTTCTACCAGAAACTAACTCAAGGTGTTCACAGCAAAACAAATGTTTGGTCTGGTGTTCGTCAGGTACATCAGCGATCCAATAATCTGTCTATACAGTGTGGCATCAATCAATTCTGGCGAAGTATCGACCAGCAACTTCAACTTCGCTTCCATGGGTGTATTCATGGGCTTGCATTCCAACATGTCGAATCTCTTCAAGATTTCGACCATATACTTCCCTTGGTTAAGGAAGATCTTCTCAGGACTCTGCCATACCTCAAGACCTAAGAAATAATGCATTAGGCCAAGGTCTTTCATTTCAAATTCCGAGGCAAGTCTCTTTTTACATTC